>JH392929.1:24425-35013 GCA_000235945.1 Homolaphlyctis polyrhiza JEL 142
AGGGTGGATTGTGGTGCAAGAGCGCGTTGCTGATGAGTTGATTGGTACCTGAGGACTACGGTTTACTGTGTTTTCAGCGGGGGCAGTTTAGTAGAAATTATGGCTGTGTAACACTTCCCTCTCGTTTCTTGCTTTTGTCAAATCCGATCTGAAACACCACAAACCCAAGCCAAGCCAATGCAACTGGAGCTCTTGACAACATCGCCAGTGGTGTCCAGCCAAGTGCTGCTGGGGTTCCGCTCCGTCGCATCGCTGCTCACGTTCGCATTCTTGATAAACGAGTCTGTTGCCTTTGGTATCCGGAACTTTATCTTTCTGACGTTCCTGAGCTGGCTGGGCATCACAGTATACTTTTTGTGAGTGGAGCCATGCCAAGTGCGGTGGCGTTGTGTTGTGTTGGCTCTCGCCTTCGCCTTCGCACGACTTCAGCAGTACAAGTTCAAGTATGCAAGTGAGCTGACAACACTGGCCTGTGCTTGCTCTGATCGACCCAATCAGCACTGTCACCATCACGTCGCTCGTCTACCGTAACGCAGACAGCGCCACGACCACTCTCCCAAGCTGGCTCTCCATTGCCTTGCGGTATCTGTTCACCAGCTGCTCAATGATCTCCTTCATTGTGCTGGTGATCTTCTGGACGCTCCTGTTCCCAGGCATCGCCATCACACCAGGATACTCGCTCTACTTGCTTGTGACGCCACACGTTGCCAACTTTGTCATCATGCAGATCGAGATCCAACTCACAAAGCAATCGATTACACTGATCGACTTGGCAATCAGCTTGGCTACGCTGCTTGTGTATACAATCTGGATCTGGACCACGCACTATGGCTTCTCGGTCGACTTCCCTTATCCGTTTTTCACAACGCTGTTGGATATCAAGGCAAAACCGGGACCAGCTATCCTCTGGGTGATTGTGTTTGTGGCTCTGTTTGCAATCATGATGGGACTGATTTGGGGAGAAGTAAAGCTGCGCGACTATCTTCGCCGCCGATCGACTTCCAGCAAGGACACACTGCCCACTGTTCAACAGGACCACAGCGATGAGCCAAAGATTGTTGTATGATGACAGACTCTTATATTGTCGCTGTTGCTGTTGCTGTTGCTGTTCCTATCATCGATCTGGTTCGTTGAAGAAAGAGAAAAAAAGTATGCGTGCCAGTAAGAGACTCCAAAATACACAAGACTTGATACGGCTCGCCATGTGTCTTTGTTTATATATTGCTTATATAGTGAGATCAAGAGTTTCTATCTGGTGATGTTGAGGATGCTCGGTATCTGATGAAATGCCAATCTCGTCGCTTACATCCTGCCCTATTTCAAGATCCGCTTGTGTCTGTTCTGCTGTTGCTGTTGCCGTTGCTGCTGCCGTTGTCGTTGCTGTCGGTGCGACGATTGCCGTGGCAGCACGCGATAGCGCAATACCACTATCCACATTTGCAAACGAGTGCTGTGCAGGATGGTTGAATGCTGGTAAAAAGTTGGCGACGAATGCAGGCCAGATGTTTGACCAACTTGAAAGTGTGGGTTGAGCAGCATTAATCTGGAACTCATCGCCAGGGTTTTGTGCTTGAACACTAGGACCGGTATGCTGTGCACTGGATGGACCGGAAGGCATCTGGGTATCTGTGGATACAAGCACAGCTGTGCGAGATGAATCCGTTGCCAAGTATCTTTGTGGTTGAGATGAGTTTCCTCGTCGCCCTTGTCGATTTCTTCGCCCCTGTCCATCTGGTAACACATTCCGAAGGTGCTGGGCAGGGCGGCGAGATGCCATTGGCTTCATATGCGGAATGGCGCTGCTAAGAGGCGCAAGAAGCAGCACAAATAGGGAATACAAGACATCTGATGCGAAAAGCCACCGTCTATCTGATGAGTTATACGCAAACGTGATGCGGCACCATGCAAAGAGCGCAATCACAGCGAGTATAAACGGAGATATGACCAGCACGGCAATGGCTAGCGGTAGCGACTTGATGTGAGTACTCTGGGTGGCATCTGGTGTGCGGCCACCATAGGTTGCATCGACAATGCGATTCAGATTGCCAGCTGTCCGATTCAAGCGATCGGAGCGAGCAGACAGCACGCGGCTGCGTCGATGGGCGAGTAGCCGGATTGACATGAGTAGCACAAAGCCCATATTCCAGAATACAACGAGCGATGTCCAGGCAATGGTAACAGCCGACACAGCGTCGACCATTGAAACGGCGGCGTCGATAGCGAATGCGAATGCTGCCGCTGCCCATATCAACTCGACAATAAGAAGCTTTGTGTATTGCGAGGGCGAAAGAAAAGCAAGCAGCTCGATTTGTGCCAGAATGGATGCCAGCACAAGCATGTACAGCATCACTTGCGACGTCCGGTCAAGTGCCGTGGCTGCAATTACACTCGAGGCTGGCGTGAAGAACGTGGCTGACAGACCAATAGCAAGCTCGACAAAAACAAGGGCATATTGGATGAAGCTCCAGATGCTGCGGGGCTGTGCGGCACTGACGAATACCATGTGGAGCAGCGTGACTATGTCGGCAATGAACACAGTAACAGCCAATGCAACGAGTGCCTGGTTGATGGGCGAATCGAGAGTTTGTGGGTAGGCATTGGCCGTCCCGTCTTGCAGAGCCGCCGTCATTTGATGTTGTTCTTTGTTAGTGCACAGCCCGATTGCGGTTGGCGGGTCAAGCAGCTGTTGCTGTTGCTGTTGCTGTGGCAGTGAATGTGGTTACGTTGATGATGCTGGCAAGAGCGGCAATTAAGAGCAGAACGCAGGACGATGTTCCAGCAGAGAGTTATCCAGGCAAGCGAATGGGCTTGACAGGATTGCTGGTGATGGCGGTATATGACAAATACTCTTGTGGAACTGCTAACCAGCCCCCAAAATTCCTTGCTTGATGTTGCTAATTGCAGGTGTTTCAGACCAAACTGAACCCAAACACTCCTCAGGACAATCAAACCCCACAACAACAACTTGGCTCTCATCGCATTGGCACAAACAGCGACAGAATATGACCCAGAGAGACTATTTCGACCAAGAGCTTGGTCAGCACCACTTGAAGTTGATTCCGTCGTCCGTGAAGCACCGCAGCGTAGTGGCTTTGAAGAGCATACCACGCGGAACAACAGTGTTTGTTGAGCAATCGGTTGCAACAGTGACGCAGCTTACGGAGCAGCCCATTTGCGGATGGTGTCTTGAGCAGCAGACCACCAAGATGCTTCGTTGCAGTGCCTGTAAAATGGTTGCGTACTGCTCGGCATCATGCCAGCGAAGCGACTGGCGTGCTGGACACAGCGCAGCATGTAAAGTAGTCGCCAACAGCAGCAGCTCGAAACAGCTCTTCCATAACATATCCAGTGTCCTCGATCTGCAAACGATGGCCAAGATCGGCTGCTGGCTCTCCGCCTCTGGTGCACCAAACACTGCCGAAGCGACACCAACTGTCAATATTCCAGCAACGGCTATGATCAGCAGGTCAATCCAGCGACCTGTATTTCTATCGCTGCTCACACATATTGCAGATATGCCAAAGCAGTCTGTCGATGCGATGATTGCAGCAACAACCGCTTGGAAGGCAATATCAACGTCACTGCCTGATCCGAGCGAGGCAATACAACATATTCGACGAGTTCGATGCAACAGCTTCACCATCACTGACCCAGAGATGTTCGGTATAGCCGAGGGCACGTTTCCTGTAACATCGCTGCTCAACCATTCTTGTGAGCCCAACTGTATTGCTGTCTTTCATCGGGATCTCCTTATTCTTCGGACCATTGCAGATGTGGCCATAGATGAAGAACTCACTATCAGCTACATCGATTCCATTTCGGACGTTAACGAGCGCTCGCGGCAGCTTGAGCAGAAATATCACTTTACATGTGACTGTGGCAAGTGCAGTGCAGAGCGTGATCATCCAGCAAGTAGAATACCACACAACACGCCTCAGCTGTCCCTCAATGCCGCTTTGGTTGTAATCGATTGGTACATGTCACATCTTGAGTGCAGCCATGAGGATTTTGTTCAATCGAGGAAATTGCTTGTCGCCTCCAAGCTTATATCGGAATCCAAGATGGACTCTGATGCCTTAGGTCTCGCGTCAAGGGAGTTTCAGCAGTCCATTGAACTACAAGATTGGGATAGAGCCGTGGTCAGCGGCTCGCGCGTCTTTGCGATCAACGCTGTTGGATATCCACGGTTCCATCCACTCACAACAATGCGAGCATTTGAGCTTGCAAAGTGTTTGTGGAACAATGGTAGCACAGACAAGACCGTGGCAGTGATGCAGAGCGTGGTGAAATCCCTTGGGGTATCGCACGGCGACACTCTTCCTTGGGAGCTTCTGTGTGGGCCTGCACAATCGTTTTTGGAAATGGCTCTTGGCGAGCAGCAACAAAACAAGACGGCATAAAATGAAGCCAGATAGATATGGAAGCAGATGTTCTCGCATGGATTGCAACAGCAGCATCTTCTCTAATCAAGATGGACAAAGCTATCTTGGGCCATTCCCATGCAAAAGGGACTGGCTTCATTACACCCTCACTTGTACATGGGGTTTTCTTTAAGATGGATCTGTGTTTGGCCTTCAGGGGTATCTGGAACGACTTTGGTGAGTCCCTGGGTACGAACCACATTATATAAAAGTTGTCAGCAATGCATGCATCAGAGAGAGAGAGATGGCCAGATGCAGCCAACAGCAACAGCAACAGAGAGATACACAGCTCGATAAACTCACCAGCTTCTGGAAGACACAGTCGTTGAAGACACGCTCTTCGGGCCGGCACTTTTGAAAGCGCTGATTGTTGCGATCAAGACACTCCCAATGCTTTGTCCAAGAGTCGTCACAGTTTGCCTTGAGCTTTGCGATCCTGATTGTTGTCGGTGTTGGTTGTTTCGAGAGCCAGCCAACATGAATGGTTAGCTTTGTTTAGAGCGTTGAGCAGTTTAGTTAAATACAGCAGCAGTGTAGAATATTCGGGCTTGCATCTGACGTGGCAGCACCACAAAATGCCGCAGTTGAAGCGTGCAAGATACGCCGATATTGCTGCCAGCCATCGAACCACTGCGTCGCATGCAGATGTGCGGATTAACAAGACAGATGCCATCCAACTCACAGGTCCAGAGCGCAGCGCGTGACTTTGCGGCCCTCCTTCAGACAGTGGCGGGGGTCGGCAGACTCTTTCTTGCAGAGAACAAAGTCCTCGGAGTAGTCTTTGCAGGCGGCAGCAAAGTGATACGACATGGACGCAAGTGGCGCTGACGTGCACCCAACTTCGGGAACGCTTGGGATGTTGTCTGGCAGAGGCTCCTTCTCAACCCAAAGCTTTTCGATAAAGTTGCCTTCTCTGTGAGTTGTCATGATACCGATGCTTGACTGGTGCTTCTGTTGATGCGGGTACTGTCACTGGTGCTAGTGCTGCTGCTGCTGCTTGTTTGAGTGCCGGTCGAGTCACAGGGTTGTACTATGGGCACAGCCGTGAGAGAGGGTTCTGAGCCGTCGCAAAGGAAGATGGCGAAGATGATCGCAGTAGTGTGCGACAAGCACCAGAGTGAGCGGACGCATCCTCAGGAAGCCAAAGTGGCGACATCGCGGTCTCGTTTGCGAGCTTCTTGCAGAAACGAGAACAATTGGTCAAAGTCGATGGCGCCAAACGTGCTGGTTCTTGGTGGCGTGGGGTTCATTGGCCGCAGCCTGGTGGCGTATCTTGTGACGAACAATCTCGCAGCGCACATCCGGGTGGTGGACAAGGTTCTGCCGACGACGGCGTATCTGTCGGATGCGCACAAGAAAGTCTTTGAGGACCCGCGCGTCGAGTTCAAACAGGCAAACCTCGTCAACGCCGGTAAGCCTCGTAATTCGTTATCCCATCGTCTTGTCGCTGTCGTTGTCCTTGTCGCTGCCACTCCCACTCCCACTGTCAGTGCCAGTGCCAGTACCATTCCCTCTGGCTTTGCTATCTACTCGTTGCTGTTTTGCGTTGGCTGCTATTTCGCTGGCTGCTGCGACCAGCGTGCTTCTTGTCTCTTCCTGCCCCTGGCCCCGCAACACATCTGCCTTGCTTTCGTTTTTGTTTTTGCTCTGCTGCTCTGCTGCTCTGCCCGTGTTGCTACTCGAGAGTTGCATTGTCAGCGAATGGCATCGGAAAGCGGTGGTTGCCAATCGATACATCATTTTGCCAAAGTCTGAGCTGCTGCTGCCGCTTACTGCTGTTCAGCAGCCTAATATCGACTCATCATTTTCGACAATCGCTGCGTGATTCGATGTCGAATGTGGCGTAATAGCTGACGATCTGATTTGTGTCTCGATCGCCGCACACTCGCTCGGCATCCCCAACACAATCTTTACTAAACAGCATCTGCCGAAAAGGCCTTTGCTCGTGAGGACGGTAGCCAGTTTGACTACGTTTTCAACTGCGCTGCAGAAACCAAATATGGGCAGACGGAGGAGGTATATGGATATTACGATACATTGTGTTTGTGGACTGGATGTCGTGGCCTTGTTTTCGATATACTAACAATGTGGCATTTGATGTCCAAATACGGACTGTGAATTCATTCGACTATTGATATTCAGATCTACGATGAAAAAGTCTATACGCTTTCTGTGACTGTCGCAAAAGAGGCAGCAAAGCGCAATGTCAAGGCGTTTGTTGAGCTCAGCACTGCACAGGTCTATGAAGCCGGAAAGGTTGGTCTATTCAAATCAATCGCAGACTTGTGTTTAGTCTCTGTTTCCTTAGCATGTTCTGCCCTCGGATATTTATCATCATCATGGAACCGTTATAAATTGCATCTAGAAACCATCATCTGAAGACTCAAAACTCAAGCCATGGACTCTGATTGGCAAAGCTAAACTCAAGGCAGAGGAAGAGCTGCGAAAAATTGCTGGGTAACGTCTGGTCGGGCCATATATACCGTGCTGCACTGCTAGCAAGATACTAAATACTCGAGTAAATCGTATCTACCACCCACAGCCTCAATCTGATTATTCTACGTCCAGCAATCGTCTACGGCCCGAGCGACAACCTTGGCATCAGTTGAGTCCCAATCTCGATCTACTCTCCGTCCTCAACCAAGCAGTCATTTAATGCTGACTTTTGGCATATTCACAGCCCCTCGTCTGATCATTGGCGCTGTTTACAGACACCTGAACGAGGAGATGAAATTCCTTTGGACAAAGGACCTGAAGATCAACACTGTTCACGTTCGCGATGTTGTAAGTTGCTTTCTTGTTACTAATCATCAGTCCTCTCACAGCTTTGTGACTGTCTGGAATGGAGGAATGCTGATGTGTGTTCTAATCTAGGCTCGCGCCATGTGGCATGTTGCAGCGACCAAGGAAGAGCATGGCGGCCGAACTGGACCCGTGGTTCCTGGCACGGTTTACAACTTGGCCGATAAGAGCGACACTGGTATGGCGACAATGTCGAGACCCAGTATTAGAGCATTGATCATCATTGCAATTAGGCTGACTGTTACTGCTGATCAACGATATATGAACTGCAGATCAAGGATCCATCAACACACACATTGAAACCATCTTTGGTATCTCGACTGGCTTCCAAGGCACTCTGATCAGCCAGTTTGCGAAACTGAATCTGGACTCAGTGACCGAGGATGTCAATGACAAGCACCTCCAGCCCTGGTCCGAGCTCTGCAAGAATGGTGGCGTCGCCAATACCCCGTTGACACCATACCTCGACAAGGAGCTTATCAAGGACAATGCCCTCAGCATTGACGGCACCAAGATTGAAACTGAGCTGGCTTTCAAATACGATCATCCTGAAGTCACGGAAACCCTGATTCGTGAAGTTATTGATGGCTTTGTTGCACAGGGCATTTGGCCAAAGAACACCACAAAATAAGTGCATGGTAATCTGTTTTTCCACGCCACTGCTTAGAGCAGCGACCGTACAGAGTTGCTACCGCCTTTCTTGCGGATCTGGGTGTTCCCCATTAGCTGCTTGTTTGGTTCTTGCTTGGTCTTCTTCTCAATCACTGCCTTTTTACCATCTCGTTGACTTGTTTCAGCTCCTCTTTGTCTTTCTTTCTTTCAATCAAATCTGCCCTTTTCTCCTTGGCTACTGTTGATCGCTCTTGATCTCCCTCTCACTCCTCTTCAACAACAGACTTTAGTTTCGCATTATCGAGACTTGTTCCAAACCATTAAAAAAAAACTCCACCTTTTTCTCCGCTGACGAAACGGAAAGAAGCAAAGGGCAATTCAATTCTCCGACTTTCAAGACATGATCTCCGAAAAAAAAACAAAAGAAAGCCAGAGAGACAGACAGACAGACAGAAAGAAACCAGGATTTATGAGATTGTCTGCAGCATTGCACCAGGTCATCTTGAGTTTGGATCCATTGAGGTGTCATATTGCAAGTTTTCCGACTGGTTTCCAGTAGCGATCGAGACATAGACATCAGTGCCATATCCCTCCATGGTATACAGCGAGATGTGGCCGCCCCAATAGTTTGCATAGACCTTGCTCATGGGCAGACCCAGACCCAGATGCAAAGTGGAAGGAATGGGTTCACCGACTTTGGCAGCGAGTTGAGGCATTTTGTCAAAATCCTTGAATTTGCGTTTTGATGCGTTGGAGTAGGACCAAATGTGGTCGAGCATGGATCGATCGATGCCGCCTCCTTGATCAGAGATGCGGAAGATGATGTGTGATTCGGAGACGCCGATTGTGACTCTGATGGGTGGAAGATCTGGGTTGAAGGCTGCGGGTTCTGATGTGTCTGGGAGGAGTGCTGCGATGGAAGCTGCTGGTGTTGACGCAGACTTGATTTGCGACACATTTGGCCTTGTTAACGACCGCGGTGCATGTGGTTGCGGCGATGTACCATTGCCGATTGGGCTGGATGATGACGGTTGCGTTTGCAATGATATAGATCGTGCACGAGCAAGAACTTCTTCGGCGCCTTGATGTCCAGTCACTATGGCAGTTGGGTTCGCGAGCGGATCGTTTGACGAGAATCTGTCAATGGTGAACCGCATGCTGTTCTTGAGTAGCTCAAAGAGGATGTACTCGATGTGATCTGGGATATAGGTAAAAGTTGCACCCGTCGATCCATCAATCACAACCTGTGGTGGCTCGATGCCATACGCATCACGAAACACATTTCCAGCCAAGGATGCACACTTTTCGACCGTGTTACGCGCATGGCAAGCAGTGTGCACAATGCCGATCCAGTCGTCCTTGTTTTCACGTGTGCCATCAAAGATTGCCGAGAGCACAATATGCTGTTCGGCAAGCAACCGACGTCCGATACGTGCACGCAGAGTTTCGTTCATAAACTTGTCAACTGCTTGCGGCGTGAGATGATGCTCAGACTCGGCAATGCCCATGGCGATCTGCGGGATCGCAACGAGATGCGCATCCAGCTGGTCCTGCACGAGCTTGCAGAATTCGCGATTCTCCTCCACTGTTGTGATGGGTGGGATCACACGAAACTTTTCAAAGGCTTCCCAGTAGAGCGTATAGACGAGTTCAATGTGCGGATTTGTGCCAACAATAAAGGGAAGCTGCTGGAACTGACTGATAGAGTAGATATATATATATATATATATATGCCAGGATGCATTCATCAGATGGTATCTGGTCAAGAGATGCGTATTGCGAGAACAAGGGTGTATTGGCCACTTACGCAATGCGATGAGCCAAACGAACAGGAAGTTCTGAGCGGATGTAGTTGGCTTTGTACGAGACATGCGCCGTTGGCAGTGGATTGTCAATCACGATCCTTTTCAAAGCACGGAAGTACCCGTGGTGATGCGATGCGATGAGATGCGATGGGATGGGATGCCAGCGGCTCACCTGATCGAAGCAGCTTCTCGAGGTTGAAGTTGCGACCAAAGACAGATAGCTGCCGCAGCGTTACACGCTTTGCTTCCTGGTCAACGTATTTCTCAAGCACACGATTATGGTAAAAGTCATGGGGCACGGGATGCTCGGCTAGAGATGCTGTCTGGCCTTGGGACTGTTGTTGTTGCTGTTGAGCCTGCGGTTGAGGTATCGCCGCCGAAGCGGATGATGTGGAGAGCCGCCTTGACAGAGCAAGCGATTCAAGGACGAGGCTGGAGGGACGGGAGTGTGAGGCGCAGTGTGCGACGGCAGAGCATGCAACTGGCAATGAGGCACTTGGAATGAGCCGGCGCAGACTGAGGGAGCGATGCATCGATGAGGCCCTTGGAAGGAAGATGAGCGGCGGAATAGTTTATGGCTTATTGCTTGTTGCGGGAGTTTCGCTGTTCCGCTGTTCCGCTGTTGTTGTTGTTGTTGTTGATCTGATGGAAAGTCTGATAACAACAGCTGGAACACTGGATACGGAGTTATTCCGCACTATCGACCGTGCTGTCACTCACGATAAGCAATCATGCTATTCTGTCATGTGCTGATTACACTCTGTACTTTGAAGTATAGGAAACCGCATGCGATGGCTTGATAATGCAAAGTAAAATGATATGAGTTGCAGGTACTATCAAAAAAGTGCAAAATAGCGCGAGCCAGGTCGGGTTCGAACCGACGTCCTCCCGTTCCGGAGACGGGCGCGCTGAACCACTGCGCCACGAGCCCTCGCTATTGAATGTTGA
>JH392929.1:41152-56247 GCA_000235945.1 Homolaphlyctis polyrhiza JEL 142
AGCGACCCTGGAACTGACTGCTGAACTGTCTCGCGCTCGGCAACTGCCAACGGCCAACGACCAACGACCAATGGTCAACCAGAGTCTCTGGCGTTGGTGCTGCCACAATCGTCGACGTTCGTTTTGAAGTCAAGCATGTTCCTATCGAAGATGTCGACAAGGAAGCGCAGTCTGAGCTTGATGCCGCCAAAGCCCAGCACCGAGAACTGCAATCAAAGATCCGACGTCTGACAAACCAGCAGCAGGCGCTCAATGAGCAGCAGAATTCCCTGCAGCAGTTTGCCACTGATGTGATCGCTTCGCCAAGTGCGCGCGTATCTGCCGCACCGGCAGCAGAGGCTTCTACCACAGCCAATGCATGGGAATCACAGGCAAGCATCTTCTATGGCAGTGTTTCGGAGCAATATCTTGAGGCTGGTACCAAGATCGCCGTCGAGCTTGTCGAACTTGGCATGACGCTCGAAGATCTGAATGAGGAGAGCAGGCTCCGTGAGTTTATTGCAACTGTTTGTGTATGCGTGCCATATCTAAGCGAATTGTCCCTTCAAGAGCTAATCCATGCGAGTCTGCAATGGTATCCAGTTGAGAACAAGATTATGACACTTGGCGGAAAGATCACTGGCAAGAGGACTGAGGAGTGCAACATTGTCTATGTCACACTCAGTGCGACCGAGGCTCAGACTGTCACCGTAACAGTTTCGTATATGGTCAACAACGCAAGCTGGGTGCCCAATTACGATATTCGAGTCTCGTCGGAAAAGGAGTCTTTGGAACTCACTTACATGGCACGCATCTCGCAAAGCACATCCGAGGACTGGAACAATGCAACTCTGACGCTGTCGACTGCGCACGCGTCTGTAAGCGGTGACATGGAGACCTTGACACAGCCGTGGAATCTGCGCATCTATAATCCAGGTTCGATGGCTTGAATCTGTATATAGGATGGTTTCTGCATCCTGCTCCCAGATAGATGCTAACCTCATTTTGGTGATTAGAGCCTGCTCGAAAGCTGAAGACATCCGTAACCAACATGTATTCTGATCAAGCGCCGCCTTTTGCCTCCAGTGCTGTAGCCTTTGGTAGTATGGCAACGGACAATATGCCAATGGTTGGTATGGCTCCTATGATGATGGCAGCACCCGCGCCGCCTGTTATAAAGAGGGCTGTTGCGCAAGCCAAAGCGAGTCTTACTTCAACATCGTTCCAGATCCCAGCTCGTAACACAATCCCCAGCGACGGCGTCGAGCACAAGGTCACTGTTGCGATTCTTGAACTCAAGCCTGGATTCTCCTACACAACTCTTCCAAGATTGTCTGGACATGCATTCCTGAAAGCCGAAGTCAAGAACACGTCAGACTATGCACTGCTGCAAGGCCTATGCGCCATCTACTTGGACGGCAGTTTTGTGTCCAAAACCAATCTCGAAAAGACTGTATCGCCTCTGGAAGTCTTTGAGATCTCGCTTGGCGTTGATCCAGGCATTGCCGTCACCTATGGTGCGCTCAAGAAGCAGCAGTCCGAGTCTGGCAACTCGCTCATGGGCAACAGGACAACGATTCTCAAATACGCTCGCGTCATAACGATCAAGAACACAAAGCGCATTCCTATTTCGATTCACCTGCGTGAGCAGATCCCCATGTCGCAAGATGACAAGATCAAGGTGTCCTTGGTCGAGCCTGTAGCCTCTAGCATCACTGCAGTTCCGAGCGAGGACGCTGTTGTCCAAGGCGCATCCAACAAAAGCATTGTCCTGTACCAGGACATGAACGTGCTTGATTTCTCGCTGAGTTTGGTGGCTGGCGAAACCAAGGGTGTTGCCATTCGATTCGAGGTTGTGCATCCCGAGAAAGAGTCTGTGCAGGGTCTTTATGACTGATTGGAATGAACACCAAATGAACAGACTGATGAACGGGCTGACGCATCGGGTTTTGATAAGAAGCACTTCATTATGGACAGTTGGGTTGGGGGAGCAGTGGGTTGCAGGGAAATGAGAGAGAGAGAAGAGGAAAGAGACAGGGAGATATTGGGAGATACAGTCAAGAGGCTGGAGGAGGAGGCGCACCGTTGCACAGAAGATCCCACAGCGCAGCCATGACCTTGTCTTGGTCGATCAAAGGGGCCGGTGGCTGAGCAGAAGCAGACGCCGATTGTTGCTGCTGCTGCTGCTGCTGCTGTTGATTCTGTTGATTCTGAGCAACTTGTGGTTCGTCAATGCGCAGCACAAACAGACCATCAGGACGAGCCAGATGCGTCGCTGAAGTGGGTGGTGCAGCCGAGAAGTCTGTCAGCTCGACATCACCTGCGTCTGCATCTGGCTCAGCTCCACTCTTTCTCGCTGCGTTGCTGCTGCTGCCGCTCTTGTTGCTGGCATCGGCTGCCATTGCACCCGGCATTATCGCTGATGCGGATGCACTTCGGATGATGTTGCTGAGCGATGCAGGCAGACTGCGCAGTGCCGAGACTGGCTGTGCACTGCTGGCTTCTGAGCCTGAGCCTGAGCTTGAGCTTGTACTTGAGCCTGATCCTTGGCGGCTTGCAAATGAGAGCATGGCTGCCTTGCGAACAGACCTGGGTTGATTGAGTCTGTGGCTGGCTGGTTGTGTGTGTGTGTGTGTGTGTGTGGCGCCAAGATTGTTGGGCTGAAGGGTTCAGTCCAATGCAGTCCAATGCAGTCAAGCCGCTATTGCGATGGCAAGCAGGCAGACAGACAGACAGACAGACAGGCTGGGTGGCTCGCTGGGTGAGTGGCTACAGCAAGCTCTGCAGACAGAACTGGAGTTGGAGTTGAAGCAAATAAGCGAAACCAAGCGATCCGAGGAAGCACGGGAGCAACTGGAGCAACTGGAGCAGCAGCGACTCTTGTTGCTGTTGTTGTTGTTGCTTGTGATGCAATTCCCCAAAATCAAGGTTTCTGTTTCCCTCCGCTCCCAGCCCCGCACCCAAAATGCCCGGCGTCATGCTGTTTGGCCGTCGCTGCCACTTTGCAAGCGACGACCTGCTCCTGCCTGCTCTCTACGGCATCACCCTGCACTTCAGCTGGTAGGCAATACTCTGTTTACTGCGGCATCCGAAGGCTCTCAGAACTTGGACCTTGAAAGGAAGGAGAAGCATCGACCCAGCATGCGGCGATTTACCACGAATCAGCCTGGAAGCCAGGCGATGGAACTGACGCTGACGCTGACGCTGATACTGATACTGGCTCTAACGCCGATACTGCTGTCGGAAATCTCTGTTGGTGGAACGCTATCTACTCAGGGCATGCCTTGCAGTCTACTTGCTCGTTCATGTTCCCGCATCTTGTCCTCAGCGGTCTTGGCTCCAAGTCTATCTGTCCCTGTGCGTCACTGTATTCTGTGTCGAGCTGGCTGCACAGGCAATCATGGGATGGCTGTCGCTACGAGGCTCTGTCGCCGACGATCGTCCTCGCCGTCCCGTTGTTGCTGTCATATACGCATTCATGGTCCTCGCTGTGATCGAATTGGTACGTTGCTCAGCAGATCTCGCTCACTCAATCCCCATCATGCTATTGTCATCGTCGATACTGATACTGTCGTCGCTGTCGTCACAGACTTTGCACGCATTTGCGCTTGCCATGTACCACAGTGACACTCAAACCTGCCCAGATCGCATAGCATACATGTCTCTATTTATCGTTGTTGTATATGTGTTCCTTACTGCGCTGCTTGCATTCGCAATCGCACTTCTGGCTCAGATCGCGGTTGGTTCGCGTGGTTCAAGCATCGACCGAATCGACAGCCCAAGGTTCTGGCAGTACTGCCTGGCGCCACTCGTCTGCTTCCCGCTGTATTTTAGAAAAGACGGAAGGCGTGCACAGTCAACTCGTCCGGCAGCATCTGGCACTATCCTCAACGACATTGCTGCGCTGTTCTCGGACATGTTTGGTGATGTTCAACTCGTCCCGTCAGATGTTCTTGTCGGACTGATGCTCGTTAAAGAACAGCAGCTCAAAAGCCGTCGCTCGGCTAGAATGTCGGGCCGCTTCCACAGTGCTAGTCGCAGCTCAGTCATCGAGCATCTGGATGATACACTAGTCCTGACTGCATCTTCAAGTAGTGATCCGCCACAATTGCACAGAGATTGGAAGTCGATTGTGCATTTCTATGAATATGCAGATGCCATCTACGGCTTCCCGCTCTATATGTTTGCCCATTTCTCAGATGGACTGCGACACCTGTGCTGCCCTTGCACCAGCCCAGCTCCTGTGAGCGCAGCAGCAGCAGTTCGCATGCATATGGATGCTGGATGGTCTACTGGCTGTCTATGCTGCTTTCCAGCAAGCTGCTGTTATTCTCAACCCATGCCGCACCCAAATCTACGCTATGTCAGTATCTCAAACAAGCTCTTCAAGTCGCCGTTTATGATCTGTATCGACAATGAGCTTTCGGCTGTTGTAATTGCGATTCGCGGCACACTCTCGACAACGGATTTGCTTGTGGATCTGCATTTTAGCATGACCGAGATTGACATCCCTGGTGGCGCTGGCGTCACAGCCAAAACCCATACCGGCATGCTCAAGACTGCCAGCAACATTCTCAACGAGATTGAGGCTGAGGGAGTTCTTCAGTCTCTGTTTTTCAGCACGTCAAGCCCAGGCTGTGCGTCCTACAATCTAGTTTGCACAGGGCACTCGCTTGGCGGCGGTGTCGCAGCGTTAATTGCTTTTTTGATCAAAACATCGCCGCGGTATCAAAGCATCTCATCCAAAGTCTTTGCACTTGCATATTCTCCGCCTGGCTGTATGATATCTCGCGAAGGCCAAGCATACTTTAAAACATTTTGTACATCTATCGTCTATGGCAAGGACCTTGTTCCTCGACTGACGCCTTACACGGTCCATTCGCTCAAGATGGAGATCATGAGCGCACTCGAGCAGTGCACAGATCGACGCAAGATTGATATTGTGGCCAGCGCTATGCTCAAGCAGATCATCAAGGCAACTCGGCGGCTGTTTGGACTCGCATTGACGCCGCGCCACTCATCGTCTTCTGCTACTGCTGGAGTTGGTGCTGGTAATGCTGCTGGCGCAACTGATCTTGAAGCTCGTCGCGATTCCGCTTCTCGATCAATACTGCCAGGTACAGCGCACTCGCCCCACTTGTCGCTCCCAGTAGCATCGACCCACGGAGCCAGCTACGAACCCCCCGTGACGTTTGTACCTGGCCACGCGCTGCATATACGCAAGATCGCGGGGCAGCTTCCTACGCAACTGCCCAGCACCGAAGATCTGGATGCCGTGCAGTTCCATCACCACACGCGCCTCGCAACCGGCGACTCGCAGACCCAGGACCAGGACCACGAGCAGATGAGCATCGTCGAGTCGCAGTACGAGATTGTTTGGGTTCATCCAGAGTCATTCCACTGCATTCTGATCAGCCAGTTCATGGGTCTCGACCATCTGCCAAACAGACTCGGCGATACTCTGCGATCACTGGTCTGCCACTCTCATCAATAAAGCAGCCATCCAATACTTCATTGTGCCACTATCCCACCATCCCACCATCTCAGCATCTCTCGGATTGATCGTCGCCAGAGTTGTGGTTTCTGCACAGAAAATCGGCTGTTTGTTTCAACCACAGAAAACTCAAAACTCATCGCAGTCCACTATCGACGATGCTTGTGCGACGAGCCGCCTCTGCCGCCGTTGCTGCAACTGCAACCGCAACCGCAAACTCAACCACCCAGATGGCATCCTTATCTGCTCGCAGACTCTCGTCTCGCTTCGTCTCATCCGCGATCCTCGCAGCGACATCTGCCACGGCTTCCCGTGCCTGCTTGGTGTCTGCATTCGCACAAGCCAACACTTGCAACACCAGCGACAGATCACTTGCACCACAGCTTCCGACAGCAAGCCTCTCCCGTGGCGCCAGTCTGCTCTCTCACACAAGGCGCATTCGCATCTCAGCAGTTGCATGCTCGGAGAACAAGACGGGAGAAACACCCAACAATCAGCGGACCACCAAGGATAACCTGCGTGACTCTGATGGAATGGACCTCTTTGCCCAAGCCATGGCAGCGTCCAAGATCAAGGACCAAGAGCAACAACAACAACAACAACAGCAGCAGCAACAGCAACAGCAGCAATCTGCTGGCCCAGAGGATACCGATGAAACCTTTTCAAAGGCCGAGGCTGAGCGTATTCGCCGATTGAATGAATCGACAGAGTTGGAAGAGAAGCAGCAGGCACTCCAAAACACCTTGTTTGGTGTTGGTGTTACTGTGCTGTCGCTTCTTGGCATGTACATCTTCATGGGTGAGTCGATATTTAGCATAGCCTCTCTGTTCCCTCTGCAAACATCATATCCATGTACAGCAAGTCGATCGATTCGGGCTGTCTGCTTGCCTGCAATATCGAATTGTTGGACAGAAATGCCGATTTTATTGCAGAGCATTAGAAAAGCGTTTCCCTGCTTTTGGCATGATTGCGATGCTGATACTGATCGAGCATTGTTGGACTGCTGCTTCTCCAGGTCTGCCATCAGACAAGAGTGCCAAGCGGGAAGGCGAAGGTGCATTTGAGGCACACAATCGCCGTGTTGGAGAGTATCTGAACGATACTTACAAGGTTTGCGTTTGATGACTGTAATTCCTTGGATACCTGCTGATTCCCAAGTTTCTAACGCTGCTGCTGATTACCAACATTCTATCTAAATGATAGTACTGGATGGAGCCCGGAAACAAAAAGCTTCTGCCGGATCCTCTACCTGCTCCCCATCAAATGCCATACACCCTCTGCATTGAGCTGAACGACTCTCTGGTGCATCTTATTTGGGATGTAAGTTCTATATTGATCTGCGTATACCGCAGCCGATCAATATCGGTCTTTGTTGGCGAATCAATGCATGCCTGACACCTACTACGGAGAATGTGCTAACGATCAATACATTACTGGTATTCAGAAAGCATCGGGCTGGAAGATTGCTGTTCGTCCTGGAGCCAAGCATTTCCTTGCCAATCTCAGCCGTCATTTTGAAGTCGTTGTGTATACAACTACGACTGCCCATGTATGTTGGACTGAGTATAATCTCTACATGATTGTTATTCGGGTTTCTGCGATACTTATACATTACGCTCCTCCCTCTGATGTTGCTGCAGCTTGCCGAGCCAGTCGTCAATGCACTCGATCCATTCCAGTATGCCATGTATCGTCTGTATCGCGAGCACACAACACTTGATAAGGGTGTTTATGTCAAAGATCTCTCACGCCTAAACCGTGACTTGAGCAAGGTTATCCTGATCGATATTGAGCCAAACAGCTATCGTCTGCAGCCCGAGAATGCACTGAAAATCAACAGATGGCACGGCGAGGCAGATGATGATGAGTTGATTCGCATGGAAAAGTTCCTTGAAGAGCTCAGCTTTATGCTGCAGCTGACCAACTCTCAAGAAGACATTCGCCCTGTCCTAAATCTATTGCGCAAGATTGACCAAGATGACATTCCCAAGGCATGGCAGATCTACAAGGATGCTTCCCGCAAGCAGTTTGAGCTCGAGTTTGAAGCTGAGCGTAAGCGTCTTCAGAGACAGGCAGAGGAACGCCAGACTCTTACAACCTCTGCCACGCCATCGTTCCTCTCCACTGTCGGATCTACACTAGGCGCTCTCGTTGGCGCCAATCGTACCGGCAGCTTGATAAAGGGTGGCCCTGCGGCGGCGGCGGCAGGTGCACAGTCGATTCCTTCTTTCAACATCATTGACGAGATCGAAAAGATTGCTCGCGAGGATCGTGTCTTGTTTGATAAGCAGCAAGAAGAGCACAAGAAGCTTCTCGAAGACATGCGTCGCCAACAAGAGGAAGCCGTCAAGAGACACTTTGAGGAAAACAAGAAGAAGAAGCTGACACTTGTGGACTACATGATGGGTGCGGGCCAGATGGATCCCAACCAGGCTCTGAATGTGCCTGCCCAGCCATCGTCACAAGCGTAAAACTGCTTACAGCAGTCTTCCAGCAACGCCATCAAGACAAGTATGCAGATGGCTCGCCGTTTATCCCTTTGTTCGTTTCTCACCTCGCCTTCCTCCCGTCTTTCTATCTGATCCTTACTTTGATTTCTCGACAGCCACCACCGCCACTACTATCCTCATCTGGGCAACTCCACAGCCAACAAAAACAAAACTATTCAATCAACAAACGCATGAATGCCAAACAAAAGCTTTCCTTTCGATTCACTTTGCTTCAGCCTATTTTGTACTCATTGACCTTTTGTGGAGAGAATTGATCCACATTTCGTACCGTTGGATAAAGACCTCTTGGCTGTTGGTCTCGATCGCTTTTATGCTTCTGCGTCTCCGAAGATAGGCAATGGCCGATGCAGCATCGGTACAATACCGCTTGCGCAATAAAAAGCAGCAGGCAATCACACCTGCACGACCGATGCCTGATTGAGACCGGGAATGCAGGAATGTAAAGAATGCAGTGATGTTTAATAGCAACCGAGTCAGTGATTCCAACTCCCTGGCTTGGTCTCAAAAAGCATCAAGCACAGTTTCCAAGATGGATAGGCAGAACAAAAAGGATTCAGATACAGACCTCCACGACAATGGCAGAGAACATGATCTCCATTTTGAATCCTGCGATCGACTTGGTCTAGAACGAGTTCGACATCGGTGAAAGAAGCAGGCGGATCGCCTTCGACGATTGGAATGCGAATGATGCTGATGTTTAATTTGTGGGCTTCTGTGCGGTATTCTTCCCAGGGCGAGCCAAGGAAAGCTAGTTCCGTGTCACTGAGACAGCAGACTATTGTGTTGATGCCAGAGTCTTTGATGCGACGGAGATCCGAGGCAAGATCTCGGCATACAACAGCTGAGAAGAGGGTTTGAGATGCACAGAAGAAATGGCAGTGTCAAGGGTCAGTCTGTGCGAGATATGATGGTTTATGATAGAGTCAAAGGCAATCAGACGAAGCAATCAGCATCTTGTACTCACCGCGACCGTTGACGGGACCAGTGCCAAGCCGCACTTTCTTGCCAGGACACGAGCTGAGGACAAAGTTCCCATGGATCTGGTATGCACTGAGAGATCGCATTCGCATCCGATCGATGCCAGAGTCGACAGAGATGGTTGTATCTACACGAGTTGCTTCGTCTTGGTCAGGAGCCGGATGAAAGGTTACAGAGGCCGATCCGACAGCAGGGTTGAGGTATTCCTCTAACCAAGGGTATAAATTATCCTTGAAAGCGAGATTGGAGTCGGTAGCGACGTTGGAGGATGAGACTGAGAGATGCACAGCTTTTGGCGTGTGTCTTGGAACAGACTCGTTTGCAGAAGCGCTAGTTGCAGCGATGCTTTCGTCAGTGCTTGGCTGGCGAGACTCGATGGTATGGTAGCCACGCTTTGGCGATCTTTCTAACGAGCGAATATCGACATTGGAAGCAGAGGCAGAAGCAGAGGCAGCAGCTTGCGAATGCAGATTCTTTGAGCTGAGATATGCGGGCAAGTCGGGATGGATTGCGGATGGCATACACTCTGCCAGCAGACGCATCTGACTCTCGGCCAGATCTGCAGGATTGGCGGGAGGCTGAGTGCGTTTGATTGCCTCAAGATACAGACTGAAGCGCAAGAGATACGGCCATTGGCAGCGCCATGGATCTGGCAGATAACCCAGGCCACGAGTACAAGCGTCGTTGCCCAGCACACGGCGCACGAGCTGCAGATGGCTGGCGGGATCAAACGACCACAGAAGCGCAGCGTCGACATCGTCGGCGTCCAGAGTTCTGGATGAAGTTGAAGCTGGAGTTCTGGTTCTGCCAGCGACAGGAAGCTGTGACTGCGACTGCGACTGTGACTGTGACTGTGACTGAAGCTGTGGCTGCGACTGCGACTGCGGCGGACGCAGCATCTCAGGCGGAAACAGCCACGACAGATTGATGGGATGCGACTGCGACGTGCGCGCTTCGGCCGCATAGCTGCGCACTGCAACTCCAGCTCCAGCTCCAACTCCGTCGCTTTCGATGCTGCCGCTGGTGACGCTGCTCCGCTCCATCTCGCTCGCTGCTCAATGCTTGCTGCTTGCTGCTGACTACTGGTTACTTGCTGCTGGCTGCTGGTTTCTCGCTCCTCGATCGCGGATGTTGTTGCTGTTGCTGTTGCTGTTGCTGTCGATGTTTGGCTGTGTTGCAAACATCGAAACTGTGTGATGTCGCAGTTCATGCTTGGATCCCCTGCTCTGCCATCGCATCGCATTGCATTTCACAGCACAGCACATCGTGGTATTGCATAGCCACGTCACTCAGTCGACCAGCCAACCAGCATTCCGTCTGCTCATCAATTCAAAGATTCTTGTCAGCCTTGCCATGATGACTACACCTGCCATTCAGCATGTCCATCTTTGGCCCTGTCATCCACGCCTGGCCCAATTGCTTTGTTTCTACGTTCCTTACCTTGCAGACTTACTTACTTGCTTTGAGTTGATGTGCTGCTTCTTGCCAATCAAGATCCATCAAACATGACGCGCATCACACTCGATGAGTTTGTGTTCGATGCAGGCTTTGACTCGGGCAATCTACTCTCGGTCGTTCGCAACGAAGACAGGCAGAGTCAACTGGAGCGGTCGCAGTCTTTGGTGACATCCTCAGACGCCAGTCTTGTAGATGTATCTGTTGCTAGCTCCGTCGTCGATGCCACGATTCCTGTCACAACATTCAACCGCACAGACCCACAGCCGCAGATGCATCTGCAATCTCAACTACCGCCAAAAGCATCCTCATTGCATCATGGCACGCGAGGCTCGCTCAAAGCGATGGCCAATGGTTCGTCCAAAAGTGGCTTGAAGCTGTCTTCATCGCTATCTGACACGACGCTCGCTGCTTCGTCATCGTCTCGCAACTCCCTCGCCAGCTCTGAACCACAAGCAAAGACTCAGCTGAAATCTGCCTCAAATAGCACAATAAACCTCGCCGGAAACACAAAGCCGATAAAAGATGCCGACTCGGCGTCAACGCTCGCTAATCAACTACCGCCGCAGCCGCATCCGCATTCTGTTGCCGACCGCGTCTTTCAAATCTGGACTCGTCCTGACGGTATGCATACAGAGACGCCGACAAAGAATCGCACTTGGTTCCACTTCTCAGTCACGTTCACACCATCGACCGCATCTGCATCTTCACCCGAATCAACAGGCGAGTCTAGGGCTGTTGTATCGGGAAAGCGAGCATCAGAACCTACAGCCTGTCCTCCGTCTCATAACTCGACGGCTGATGTGCCTCGGAACTTCCATTTCAAGCCACTGTTCCCTCCACCCAGAAAAGCACTAGCCAGATCACGATCTTACAACAGCCCACCCTCCTCCATCGCTCAACCTGCCGATTCAAAAGATCAGCCGCCAGCCTCCATCACGGTAGAGATGCGTTTCATGAGCCTCAACCGCGTCAAGAGACTGTTTGCAATGGGGCTTCGTCCAGTGTTCCGCCATGCATCCGAGTCGCAATGGCACCGCATTCCAGTCGCGCCAGTTGCTAAACTCGTCGCCGACGGATCTCTCCAGCTGCAGTTTATCTTCACTTGGTCGCTGCATTCGCACTCGAACCAGTCCGACGCCAGTCTTGCTTGTGGTGCTACGAATTCAAGAATCGGAACACGCTTGCATCCTGCTCCGCCAGGCACCTATTTCTTCGCTTATTGCATACCGTATAGCTATTCTGATTTGCAGAACCGGTTGGCGTGTCTTGGTCGACAGTTTGGTTGCGATAAAGCTCATCCTGAGACTACGGCTGCCGCTGACGCTGGTAAAAAAGCAGAGCCAGTCCTCCACCGTGGTAGGAGCATGACTGCTTGTGCGAAGCAGATCTCAACCCTATCAATCTGACTGACTGACTGACCATTGGTGTTCGTTTGTGTATCAAAAACCATTGTGGGGCATATCCCGATGATGGTAGATCGAACCGGAGCCTCATCGGCGGGATCTTCCTCGACTCGGACAAGCAAGATTCCACGACCCGTCCGAGCCGCCAAACAACAGCAACAGCAACAACGGCAAACCTCAAAAAATGCGTCAAAGCACCCGAGGGGTATCTCCAAAGGGACTAAAGATCCAGCGACAAATAAGCTAGCTCACGCACAATCAAGCTGCAACCTCGATACAGCAGCGTCGGGTCTCTCAACATCACAAAAGATCTATTTCCATCGAGATGTGATTGGTCTCTCACACGAAGGACGCAATCTCGACCTTATCACCATCACATCAACCGATGGAATGCTTCCCTTCAAAGAAACAACCACCGATGGGCTGTTTGTCGACAAAGATCCCAGTAAACGTGCACAGGCATTTAAAATGGTCCAGCTTCTGCATCCAAACGCCAGCAGCAACATGCTTGGGCTACACATTGACACATCACCTCTTGTCGGCAAACAATACTTTGTCATTTCGTCTCGTGTACATCCAGCAGAAACTATTGCCTCCCACATGCTCGATGGACTGATTGACTTCATCCTGTCGCACGATCCCCGTGCTATACTGCTTCGTTCCCTCTTTGTATTCAAGATCATCCCAATGCTCAATCCTGATGGTGTCTTCCATGGACATTATCGCGGAGATCTCCGAGGCACCAATCTCAATCGCGTTTATGTTGACCCAGATCCAGTCATGTATCCAACCATCTACACGACGAAGCGATATCTTGAACACCACCTCCAGAAAACAGGGCCTATCAAATGGTACTTTGATTTCCACGGGCACGCCAACAAGTATGGATGCTTCTTGTTTGGCAACTGGATCCAAGGCGATGTTGCGAAACAGATCGAGATGCTTGCGTTTGCGAGATGCATGATGCTGAATTGTGAGCTGTTTGATTTCAATGAGTGTGATTTTACATCAAGCCGTGACTTGGTTGAACGAATCGGTAGTCATGCGGCCAATCCTGGCGAGAGTGGAGACAGTGGTGGTGGTGGCATGAATGGTCCAAATAGCAACCCAAAGGATTTGGTAACAGGGCTGAAGATCGATGATGGCGATGACGAGTCGCAATGCGCTGAGGACACAAACGATGGAGCAGAATCTGTCACGAGTGCTGCTGCAAAAGATACAGCCACATCATATCTTCAAACAACAATCATGAACTCGAATACGCAACAGGGCAAACCAAGACCTATGGAGCCTGGCAATATACCATCTGCTTCAGAAAGACGAACACTACTGCTTGAATCGTCCAAGGAAGGAACGGGTCGCTTTGCGATGCATCGCGCACTGGGAATCCACCATTGCTATACATTTGAAGCCAACTACTATGGCTGCAAGATGGATCGTCGACCGATTGTCAAGCACGCTCTAGATCTATATCCATCAACACAATCCATATCAACAGTGCAAAAGCAGTCGGCAAACACAAAATCAAGTGCAAGACTGCAGGCGGCACTATCAACTTCATCCACGGGAATAGCAGCAGCAGCAGCATCAGCAGCAGCATCAGCAGTCAGCAACAATAACAATAGCAGTGGCACCGACTCAATCACAAACGCAAAACGCATGGCCATTCCACGAGCACCCACCTTGGACGATCGCAGATTTACCTTGCAAGATATGCATTCGATGGGGAAATCGCTCGCAGTCTCTGTTCTTGATATGGAGATCCCTCGGCACACTGGGTCCAGAATCCCAATAGCTGATCCTCAGGGTATGATTGGTGTTGAGAACTGGGCAATCGATCGCGTGCGACGGATGTACAAGAAAGTCGGCGCACCTGTCAATGAATCACAGATTTCGCAGTTTATCAAGAGGCGAGAGATTCAAGCACCCAGACTATGAGATCGCAGGCCAAAAAGCAGCAGTAAAGCAAAATAAACATTACATGATTGATATCGACATCGAGTGCTGGTGTTGTTGCTTTCTCAATCTCTTCAACACCCTTTGCTTTTGTACTCTTGATTGTTGCAGTTTCGACTCAGTCGATTTACAGCAGTGGGCACAAAGATGTAACGCTGTGAGCACTTGATTTCATTTTCTGCGGAAGATGTATAGTATGAGCAACACAAAAACCATAAAAGGCTGGCTCTTTTTCAGTAACTTGTTGACAATGTCAATGATTTTAGCAGTTCGACTTGTGATCGTGTTTGACTCCGTTCTTGCTACTATTGATGCGGCTATTGCTGTCGATGGCACAGTAGCGATGGCATTGCTTGCATTTTCAGCCGTATTTGTTGCCGAAGCAGCAAAGTTGCGAGATCCGGCAGCGATGGAACCTCGCTTGTGATTCATTGCGGTGGCTGCACTGTCAGCAGCATCAGCGACAGCCACATTGTCTGATTTAGCCACTGCTGTGCTTGTCGCGACTGGTGTTTTACTCTCGGCTTCTTCAATGACCTTGGAGACTGTTTTGGGTGTCTCGATACCGGACAAGATCTTGTTGACTTTGCGCATTGCGATAGGGAATGCTTGTGTTGTTACCAGGCCGACGATACTTGGCGGCAGCCATCCACCAAGATCTCCATCGACAAGCTGAAAGCAGCGAGTCATACCCGCATGGATGGGATGCGGGCCAACCAATACGCCAGCCAGATGGGCTAGCATGCGAACATCGCCAGAGATTGGGTGGTAGCTTGGATGGGAGTCAATAGATCTGGTGACATTCAGGAATCTGCCATCTGATAGGCGCTTGACAAAGGCTACAACAAGCACATCACGAGGCGCAGTCGGCCACATGCCCTTTGTGCGCATGTACTGACATACAAATAAAGACTGATCAGCATTGCACAGCAGTTTCGATGAAGCGATGCTGAAATGAGAGCACACATACACACCTGGATCTTTGTTGAGCCTGATAGATGTTCGACAACGCCGGCATCTGCACACATGTCGTCCCAAGTAGGCCGCAGACCAATCTGAGCCAGGATATCAAACGACTCCTCAGGTGTTGACTCGAGATCGACGACGATACGGAAGAACAGAGCCTTGTCCTTGCGCTGGTGCACTTGTACGGCAAAGCGGCCGCGGCTCTGGTCCAAGACAGAGATCCAAGGATCAGATGCGGCAGGACCAACGGGCTGCGCCTCAAGGTCGCAGAACTGCACAAACTTGGTGGCCAGCTCGTCCAACTCGGCTGCATACGGATTGGTTGACGATTCATCTTTGGAAGCATTGTCT
>JH392929.1:67168-98828 GCA_000235945.1 Homolaphlyctis polyrhiza JEL 142
CGCCAATGGAGATGGGACCGAGTGTATTCAAGATGGATTGGTTGCAGATACACAAACAAACAACTGGTATCAATCGCATGGCAGACACAACTCTCGATCTACAGAGTCATCATCGTGCTTCACACTTTAAACTCGAAATCACTTGGTTCATTCTTGCTACTACTAGTAGAAGCAATCATGGCAAACTCAAAAAAGAAGGGAAGCGGCGGCAAAGGTGAAAGGAAACAAGTTCAAAGTGGAAATTCCGTGGAATGAGGTTGAGATTGTACATCAGCTGTGTTTTTGAGATTCGTAGCAAAAAGCAAGGTCACATCCTGTTACTCCACCAATTGTTCGTCATAGACGCGCCGCCATCACTGCGGTTATAGAAAAGTATATATGCCGCCGGTGTCTGTGCGCGTAGAGCACAACGAGTGAAGAGAGTATGCCATGTGGTCAGAGCAATTTCAAAACAGTAGCTGTTTGGCATTAGTCGAAACGGGAGAGCAAGATCAAAACTAACCTTGACTTTTGTTTCGTCCAGAACTGTGATGCGCGAATCATCAAAGTTGAGCCACTGCTGGCGGTAGCTGTTGCGTACTTGGGCCGTGTAGTGACCGCCATTAACGCCACCAAAGTGGCTCTGTGAGATCAAACCCGCCGTTTAAACCATTGTCAGCAGTCCAGACAATAGCTTCAAACTGCAGCATGATAAATCAGTGGCAGAGAAGTGATGCCTACCGAGATAGCAAACAGATCATAAGAAAAGGTTTCCAGCGGCGCGGTAGCCATGCCAGGTTCTGGGAGCTTTGGCGTCATGTAGTGTGTTAAATTTAGCGAGCTGTGTTGGTTTGGTCCATCAGCAACCATGTCAGACTCAAACTTGGACGTGAATCACCTTTTCATGAAGAAGATCAGATCGCAGATCAATGTGCTTACTTTGTTTGAAAGTGAACATAGGTTTCGACCTTGTCGCGGAAAGGACCCTGGTATGAGAAGCGCTTGAGATGAACTAGTAGAATGTATGGCAGTTTGGCTATCGTCAGACGCTTTGTTGCTCTCCGCTTGACTTTGCACCGTGGACACATCCTGCAGTCACAAGTAGGTATTCTAGTCAGTGATGTTCAGCGTCGCAGACTGATACTCTCGAGTTTGTATTTACCAGGCATCGTCGCCATCGAGGATTTCTTCGGCAACAAACAGTCGCAGGCAGTCATCAAGAAGTACAGGTCCGCCCTTGTTGCCATTTCGATCATGTGAGGGGATCGGCAGCGATAGGTACATGAACGGATTGAACGTTGTCGAGGTCTTGCCACAGACGAGACATCTGAGGCTTGACTTGAGGATACCTTGAAACATATCGACAATTATCGACCAGTTCCTCTTCTTGTAAAGTTCCCACTCACGCTCGAGCAAGGCATTATCAGGAATACCCTCGGTGTCTGCCTCGATGAGCTGTTGTGGTTTTGGCTTTGGATCAGGGCCTTGGCGCGCAATGTTGAAGTCCTCGTGTAGAGAGTCCAGGAGTGCCGCCAAGAACTCTTGAGAGTCATGCTGCTCGTTGCCTGCAAATGATGGGTGCAGATCATTCACGGTCTCCTTGAATTCAGAAGGAACAACGACTGTATCCTGCGACTTCCAAATAGCCTGGATCAGCTGCGCAAACGACTCTGCCATTCTTCCTTTACTGCTCATTGGATTTGTTGCGATTGATGAAGCGACGATAGCTGCCGTCAAAGGAAAAAGCGTGCAAACGGGACCGTGGCGCTCAAGCACTGCACAACCGAGTTTAAAAAGCACGTGTTTCCAATGTTCTTGAGACCTGCGATTCCCAGGTTTGCAGATCCTAGTTGCAGAATAGGAATCTGCGAAGGCTCCTGGGCAAAGGCTTTGAGAGTTGACAGAGAAGTCTGCCGAATCGGCTTGGGTGGCATGACGGTGATTTGTCCGGGATGGGCAGCCGTCAGAGACGCGATCGGTGCCGTATAATCGCCGTTGGTCGTCATTGGTAGATAAAAGCGCTGAGTGTTTGGGGATGGGGATGGTGACGATGAGCGACGCGTAAGAACTGGAGGTGGTGGGGGAAACTGCTCGCTCATTAACATGGGATGAGCAGCGGGTCCTCGAGGCGGCTGAGGCATCAAAGACGGCTGAGGTAACGGGGATGATGCAGGAGGAGTCCGGAGCTCAACAGGCTTTGCAGAAGGCGGTGGCGGTGGCGGTGCTTGCTGATGAGTGGATAGCGCAGCTGGTTTTGCAGGTGCTGAAGGCGGAGTTGGTGCTCTGCTACCAGCAGCAGATGCCAGCTTTGGTTGGACAAGAGAGGCGACAGGAATCAGCGCCGATGGCTTTGGCGGAATCACTGGTACAAGTCCAGGCGTTGCCATATATGACGGCGACGATGTCGGAGCTGACACGGGCAGCGGGACAGGTTCAGGCATGGTTGGCAGTTCTGGAAAGTTCATGCTAAACTCAGCAAGCTGCGCATCGATATCACCATATTTCTGGTCCTCGTGATCTTTTGCCGAAGGATATTTGACCGCAGGATACGAGGCAGCATCAGCAAATACTGGACGTGGGTCGATAGTCGGATATGCGTCAATAGCACGTGTGATGCTGTCAGTACTTGCGCGGCTACTTGTACGACGAAGTGGAACAGGCGGTTGTGAAAAGGCTGATTGAAAGGCGGAGAACGGGTTATTGAAACGGCTAGTAGAATCGCGTGGCGAGTCTGAGAAGTTGAGAGGCGATGGCGGAGAAACAGGCGACTGCGATGCATGAATCGCGTATTTTGAGAGTGGTGGTGGTTGGCGTTGGGGTTTGACACTGACGGGTGATCCAACGCGTTGTGGCGATGGTACTTTTGGAGCCGCTGTACCTTGCTGTGAGCGTTGCACCTATACAAACAGTGTGACATTGTAAGATTGTGGGCAATGCAGGAAAGCGACAGTGTAGACAAAGGATATAGACTTGCATATTCAAATGTGCTGCGCAAATAGTCGACTTTCGACTGTCCAGGAGAGCCTGTCTGTGACTGTGATGCTGATTGCTCAAGCGGCTGTGGCGATAGCACTTGTGCAGGTGATGCAGCTCTGAACTGAGATTGAGATGCGGCTCTAGTCTGTGACTCTGACACACTTGCGGCAATATGCGAAGGCTGTGCTGCCGTCGAGAGTGTATATACTGAGGGTCGCTGAGGAAGTGGACGAACAATACCGTTTGAGGTATCAGCTACAAATGGCTTATTGCCATCAAGTTCAAGGATACCACAGCCGTCACCAGACTGGATCCAGTCTCGAGGAGACGAGTCTGCTGACGAAAACGATGCCCACGAGTTGAAGCCGCCACGAAGCATCATAGTCGCCGATTTTATGCCTCGCTCTTGGTCATTATTGAAAAGGATTTGAATGAGCATTGATAGTGCTGGTGACTGGAACAATGAAAGCGAAGCAGCGTCGTATACAACGATATAGTCAAAGGTCGCTCGAGCATCAAACAGTTTGGAGGATTCCAAAAGCGTCATTGAGTCAAAGGGGCTATAGGCCGATAAGCAGCGGCGCAGATCATCTGCACGACTGTCGAGGCAGGCATATGCACTGTCAGACATCGCTTTACTCGCGTGTAATGAATCCCGACAGCATCTGTCTGCACTTACTTGCACTGCCCTAACCACTCGGGCTGAAGATTAACAACGCCGCCGCGTCTTACACTGTTCACGTCACGAGGCCGCTTCCAGGCAATGTGGCCAGATCGGAACTCGGAAACAGGACGTACATCCAAAAGAAGGACGGACTGATTCAAGTTGCGAAGCAATTCCATGAGCTGCTGTGACGAAATCATGTTTGCTTCCGTCGATGGTGCGGCGCCAGAAACACGCAACTGTGAAAGTTGTTCTTTGAAGTCTAGTGTAGCCGTATCAAGCAGGCTCGCTGATGAAGGCTTTGAAATCAAACGGGGGCTCTGGGTGCGAGTTATTGGAACATCTTGCATCATGCCTGGTTCTGGTGTGCCTCGAAGTGAAGTGCGTTTGAAGCTCTGTCCAGATGAGGTTCGTTGGACGCCTATCGGCTCCCATTGTAGTGGTGTGATTGGCTGCTGCGAAAATGAAGGTGCCTGAAGTTGAATTGGTAGCTGAGACTGCGATTGCGATTGGGCTAGATACATATCAGTAGCTGACACGGCACCAGTTGCATCTGAAGTGCCATTTGAAGCATATGGTGCGCTATTATGTGGCGCCACCGGCCTAGAAGATCTATCAAACTGTTCAGAGCGTTCAACAATGATCCGTTTGAGATCATCGGTGATACGCACAAAGTTTTGGATTTTCTGGCATGGTATATGTGCAAGCGCCACATACAGAAATGTAAGAACCGACGAGCGAACGAGTAATTGGGTGAGATGGTGTACAGTCGCATAGTGCAGACGGCGCCATATAGGCAGCATAATCTAGCAACGAAACGAGACCAGACTCACAGAACGAAGTTGCTGATACTGAACATCGCTAGTATTAAACTCCTTATGCCTTGGCATCAGTTCCATGGTGATGCTACACACAACAATCAAGATGCCCATTGGGTGATATGGTTAGTGCATGCAGCTGCAGGTGCTTGGATCCAGCAGAGGAATCAAGGACGCTGACCTGATTGCCTTTCGCAGCTTGATGTATGCAGCGTCAACATCGCCGCTTAAACGGTCTGCGTTTCCCTAGAGCGTTGTTCGAACAAACGTCAGCGACAACTGTCCAGCAGCCAACTTCAGACCTCGTTCCAGGCGCCACGCAGCACAGAGAGCGAGCTCGTTCAATAGCGAAATGGTGCCGCCAAAATGTGTGTTTGCTTTGTGGTGGAAATCAGCGACTGCAGCGACAACAGAGACTGCAGCGACGACAGGCAGGCAGGCAGGCAGGCGAGCGAGCGACGGTTGAGACGAGAGAGCAGGTGGTTTGTGTGCAGATGTTGTTGCGCAGCGCACGGCGCCGACAGACGCTCAGAGATTGGCGGGAGACAAGGGAGACAAGGGAGACAGCAACCAACGAACCAACGAACCAACGAACCTGCTCAAGCAGCATGACTGCCGACGACATCCACATCCTGGGTGCCTTGCCATTGATCTCGGCTGCAGAAGTGCGGCCGATGCTGGAAGCAAGTTCATCCAACTCTGCGATAGTCCGTGGCCGAGCAGCCGGTGCCCCTGTTGGTGCCCCTGTTGGTGCGGCTGTGGCAGCAGCAGCTGTTGGTGTTGGTGCAGGCTTTGTGGCCATCCAAGTTTGCTGCAGATGATTGACAAACTCTGCGAATTGACGCCAATCCTGCAATGAGCATGACAATGGGAGGAGCGCTGCAGTCGCTGACGCTGCCCGAGGCGTATGGCATCGTGGAGAAGAATGTGTTCCGGTCGTCGAGTCTGCAGCCACAGTCGTACGGTCTGTTCAAGCACATCCGCACGCTGCTGTCGCTGGCACCGGAGGCGCCGACAAAGAGTCTGCAATCGTTTGTGGACGACAACAAGATCAATCTGGTGCATCTTGGCTTCCAGCAGCTTGTCAAGCCAAATGCCTCGTGGCGGCCGGTTTCCGAAGAGCTGATCAAGGAGGCGCTGGAGCTGCTACTCGACGCCACCTCGCATCCCATCTTGATCATGTGCACGTGAGTCGTTTGTTTGCTGTCCTGGCGCCATCTGCGTCAAGCAAAGAACATGGACAGCAACAGACAGACAGACAGACATCTGGAACCATGTGTCTGCGATGGCTCGTGGAAGTGGTGCTGACACTGTTGCAGATCTGGCGTGCATGAGACCGGCACGCTTGTTGGCTGTCTTCGCAAGCTTCAAGGCTGGAACTTCAACTCGATCGTAGTCGAGGTAGAGACCGACTCGATGAAGCTTGTGTCTGTGCAGATCAGACGAGCTGACTATTGATCTGCAGTATCGCAGTTACTCGGGCAACAAGAGCAGATATGTCAATGAGCAGTTTATTGAGTTGTTTGACTTGGATCTTGTGACGCTGCCCAGGAATCTGCCCTCGTGGTTCTCGGTTCATCTGCGCATGCTGGCTGACGAGCAGGCCGCTCTGGAACAACAACAGCAACAGCAACAACAGCAACAAGAACAGCAGGACCAATAAAACGAACTTTTCACAACAAAAAAACCAGAAGCAGCAGCAGAAGCAACAACCAATGGATCCAACAAAGACGCCTGGCGTTGACGATATCGCCGCGCTGCAGACATGTGAGCCATCCTGGTATTCAGTGCTGCTGTCTGTTCGGCTTTAAAACTCTCCTCAACAACAGAAACAACTCTACTCCACAACCCTGTCTCGTTGTGGTCGCGAGCAGAACTTTTTGAGCAGCAGTCGCAAATAGTGCTGGCTGCATGATCTTGGACAGTGCATTGTCGGGCATACTGACATGCAGTACAACCGAATGCAACTGCATGCAATGGTGATGCATAGGGATTGTCGCATACTGGGCGATCGTGCGACGAGTTGCGCTGCAGGAAGTTGACAGCGAAGTTTCGGCCGAGGCAACTTTTGTTAAGAAATGGTTTGCTGGGTCTGACAGCGGCTCCGAACTGCTGCGTGTTTGGGAGCACCAGGCGACGGTAAGCGGCACCGGGTCTGGATCTATCATGCTGTTTGGTGTCTTTCTGATCACGACGTTTCTGTTGCTGCAGACTGGCGAAGAGAGACTTGAACTCGTTATCGACTGCATCACATACACGCTCACAGCATCTCGCTTTGTCGGCCATCGGAGCGCTGGAACGGCTCTTGCTCGCGCAATCATCCGCGGCCATCTCAAGGCGGCATATAAAAACTTGTCGAGTAGCAAGCCACATATGATATCCAGCACGTTGCGCTTGCTTACAGCTGTCGCGACTCATGGAGTAAGCACAACGCGCGAGCTCCACGATACATTCAACTTCACGATCAAGGCAAGCTAGTACTGCATCTCCACAGCTTTGTTTGTTGATCGCGAGATGATAGGCCTCTAATTATTTTGCATCAATCGACTGCTATTCAACTCATTTGATCAGTCGCTTCCTGGGTTGCTCAAGAAACGCAAGCTGATCAAGGATTCGGGAGCAATGCCAGATGGTCGGTGCAACCCAACTTGCTGCAGCAGTGCCAAACTTACTCACGCGACTGACAAATCGACTCGATTTTCATATTAGATATTCGCAGCCAGACCATTGCATTTATCATGGCATTTCTTATTCGCGGAGACTCGAGCACCAAAAAAGCCGTGCTTGAGATCAAGAACTTTGTCAATTTGATATTTAAAGATTTGGCAGGCGATGCATTTGGGGTAAGCTGAAGCCCTTACTGCTTGAATGCGTATCAGAATCAATACTTACTCTGCTGTGATGTTTTTTACGATCTGATGCATCTTGGATCAGACAATTGAGTTTGTGCTATCCACGTTGCAGAAGAGTGTTGTTGATGACACTGCTGTGCCAGTCTCAACAAAGCTCCGCTTCTTTACAAAACGTCATCTAGCAATGTTGATTGGACTGTATTCGCTGTCCGATTTGTCGATTGCACGCATTGTATCACCAACAGATCCTACCACGTGCATCGCAGATATTGTCCATCGATTTCTTTTGCACCTATGCACCATTCCTGGCTCTGGCATCTGCTTTACAGATTCTGGATGGTATCCATATATCTCGCGCGACGAACTTCAGGCACAGACCAGGACTACTGAAGAAGAACCAGTCGATAATACAGACGCACCCCAATCTGGACCCTCGACAAAGATCCACAACCGCGCACTGCTAGGAATTCTGTCACTGCTCAATTTCACTGATAGTCTTTTGCAGCGCGAGCTATGCATGAAGATCCTTGTAGCGTGTCCGGAGCTTGTTCATCCGTAAGCAATCGGCTGATATCGACTACCAGTTATACTCGTCGCATGAGCTCATATTTAACTCGAATGTATATATCTCGTTGCTGTTGTCTACAGGTTTTGGACAACCGCAATCAATGGCGTTGCATTTGAGCCGCGCTCTGCTGTAAACTATCTCTCTAGCATGGCACTCGCCACTGGTATTATCAAACTGCCGATTCCGTCAGACTTTATAGGAAAGACTTTTGCCGCAGAGCTTGTACCTCCGCCAATCTCAATAGCCATTTCGAATATCCTACCGCCTGTATTTAATCGCCAACTTTCAACGCGCTCACTCCAGCACACATCCCAGGACATTCGCTTTGCATGTGCAGCATTGCTTGCAACAGCGCTGTCGAAACTCGGCAGTGTATTTGATGCTGTTGCAAGTATCATTCATAGGCTCAAGCAGTCAGACATTCCTAATTCACTCACGATACAGCAGCAGTGGCTCGACTGGACATCAAAGCTCTCGCAAAAAATCCGAAACAGACTGCCAGATGTGCAGATTGTGATTGTACTGCATCAACACGTTGGACAACAGGAAGCAGGCGATAGTGTCCTGTCAGTTGATATGCAGATTGCTGCACTGAACTTTATTCGCGAGTACCAGCTGCATTTCCCTGAACTCTGGCGCGAGTCGCGATTTGATTTTGGCAAACTGCTGCCATCAACCTTGTCGCAGGAACCGCTAGAACTACAGTCGGCTACCGTTGCATTGCTCAAGGAAGTGCCCGACTTTAAACTCTTTTCCAAATACCGTAAGCGATGTGACTCTGGCAGTGATATTCTGCAACTGTGCTATGTGATACGACCACGTTTTGCTGTGCCCTTATCTGATACCTTGTTTTTTTGTGAAACGTAGCGAAATGCGACCACACGCATCTTGTAACGCTGATGTTACTCGCAAAGGAGTGTGCAGATCCGTCGCTTCGATTGAATATACTCGAAATGCTATCAAGTCTTCTGAGTCGGTCGTTTGCATTGCAAGACTACCCAAACACATTCATGGTGCTTATGGAGACTCTTGGACAGTTCCCCCCATCCAGTCACATTCAGCTCTATGCATTTCTGGATCTGTCGTTTGCTGAATGCTCGCGCAATGCATGGATGATATCGGATACTTTGGCGAAATGCGCTCAGAAGCATCATTTGGTGAATGACTACGACTCCGTCGGTATGGATGCTGGCTCTACTGAGATGGCAAGTGTAGCGTTTAAGTTCCCGTTCCCGCCATTGCTGTACACGCTTATAAGATCGGCAATCAGCTACCCAACATCAAACTACATGGTCCAGTTTGTTGCATTGAGTGTCCAGGCTGTTCTTTCGAGCATAGCTTCGACCAGCTCAATCACAGCATTTTCGAGACTTCTTGATTCAGACAGTTGGCCCGAACATACAACTCCGTCTGCAATCCTACATCAGTGCAAACACTGGGTTTCAGCATGTAGTACACCTCAACTGCGCCATTCAATCGTCGAAACAGCTGAGCAGCAAGCGCGTAAATGGACCGCTGGCCAGAAAATACTTGAGGCTGGCGATGACTTTGAAGTATCGCTCTCAGAACTTGGGCCCAAGTTTGTGTCCAAGCATGTTTTGCAGATTGCGAAAGCCTTTCCTGATCAAGTTACCCAGACGATTGTGTTTCTACGTCAGCATTCTCCAATCGAGCTTCCGAGCGATCTTGTTGGCGGTCTAGCGGACGCTGTTGACGATCAAGATGCACTTGCAGTCGACTTTGCAATAGACTTTCTCGATAGAATGCCAGCTTTGTTGATAATTCCCGCTGTATTCGGACCCTATGCCGACGACAGGGTGGCAGCATCTAGCCGGATTCAATCTTATATGCTTAGCTTATTCAATAGCACAAATGACGTCGTAGAAGAAATGGGCCGTAGTCTTGTACCGATCGGCTATTTGGGTGCACTGCTCGTATGGACTCATGCATCTGTATTATCGACCAAGTCTTACCCGCAGATCCGTGCGCGAGTCGAGCTTTGCATACAGCTGATCACGGCAGTGCTTGACAGGCTGGGTGGCTTTGACGATTGCGAAACGGACATAGAGATTCGACGTACTATATTTGAGCATGACTTGATCAAGGAGCTCTTTTTGAATGGACAGCCGCATGGTGAGTATTTGCTCGCCAAAATGGATGTATATACAACACGAATGTATGCTGATATCTATGACTGGCTTGCTGTGCCTACAGGTGTCGAACGACTGCTATCGCGTATAGAACCATCTGATAACATTTCAGTGACAGCTTATGTTGCCAAGTTGTGGTTGTATTTAGAGCAGCTTCTTGAAACCGATGCAAACGAAGACGACGAAAGGGTTTCTGCAGCTGCACTCGATCGCCTACAAGTTGGCATCAACAATTTGGTTGGATTTATACCTATCGAGCACATGAATAGCAAAATAGAGGCGCTACTGTCGCTTAAAAAGTCTACAGCGACGCACGATCGTGTCTTGTTTATCCTGGTCGCTGCATCGTTCTCTGCCAGCAAGACCCTGAGCTCATCGGTCCACATCCACCGAAAGCTGTTCCAGAAGCTTCTATCTGCGCTGGTGCACAACCAAAGCGAGGTTTCTGTGCTGATCTCGCAACTAGTCGCAGTTGACAAGCGCTTACTCAGTGGCGATCTTTCTCAGTCTCCTGTAACGATCTGCCCCGTCACAGGCACTTGTGAAATACAAAGATCTGGGCATAGTCACCCGCTGCGCATCGAGATGCCTCTTGACATTTGGTCTGTCCTCGAACCCGACTCGCTAGCAAAGGCACTTGAGTCATCCAGCGATTACAATCTGGTCCGGTTTGCACTCTCGAATGCGGTCTCAAGCGTACCGCATGCAATACAGTTGCTCAAACTGCTTTTGCCACAACCAAGCCGGGTATCAAAGTCTTCAAAGCGCGTCGCTGTCTCGACCGAATCTAAAATATCGACTGAATGGCGCATTCTTACTGTTCGAGCGCTTGTGTTGGCTTGGACTGTGATGGTGGATGACACGCCAGCGTGGATCACGCATCTTCCGCTCGAGTGCACAAGTCTATTGACACAGGTTGCCGCGAGTGTTTGCGAGATCGAGCTGACTGCTGTTCGTCAAAAGATCCTTGGCAAGGATCTTGATTCCGATGCCATTGAACCCTGTGGCGGACAAACGCTGGCAACCATTGTGCACTTGTTTGCAAACTCACAGTCTGCTGGCTGGCTGCGCACGCTTATTTCCGATGTCCTTGCATCAACTCCATCAAACCCACGACAGCTGCTTGCCTCTGTTGCATCGTCCTGGCCAGCCTTTTCAATCATTGTCCGAGCAAACAATGCCTCGGACGTTTTCCTGGGTGATTTGGCGCTCTATGTTTTACGCCATGTCTACAACGACTTGAAGCGCAGCGAAATTGATACGGAAACAGCAAAGCAAGTTGCAGTTCTGATCGGCGGCTTCCAGCCCTCGAGTGATGGCTCTTTTACAATCAATATCAACAACAGCATGGCAGTCGTCAAAAAGTTTATTGTCGCTTGTCTCAAACATCGACTGGCTGATCCTGATGCGATGCTGTTACTCAGGAGATTGGTTCAAATGCTGTATCACAATCAAACAGCGAGACCCGAGCTGTTCTCTGCAGAGGATCTCGTCAATATGATCGTCTCGCATTCGCAGTACGATGAACTTCTTGCGCCGATCAATCGGCTGGATACCGAAGCTCTGTCCAAACAGCTGTCCTGTCCAATTCCAGCATCGCATCCTGGCAAGACATCAATGTTGTGGCTACTTCACTCGGTTATGGCTGCCAACCCCTTGGTTTGCTGCAAGCTTGAGATTCTTCCCAAGCTTGTTGCGTCGTACTATGGCACAGTGTCGCCATCCGACCGTGTAATTCTTGTGATATTCGCACTCTACGAAACTGGTGCTTCGATCTCTGTTGCACAAAGTCTGCGTCTCTGGGGCACTCAATCTAATCGGTTGCAGAACGACTCTTTGACGCACTTTACCACTGCTGCGGATGTCATATCAGCACTTGATTCACAATGGATGGCGCATTCGATCCATTGGTTTTCGCTCAACCTCGAGATGGATTCGTTCCCTGACAGCGAGCACGATATTGTATCCGAGCACAGCAGCCAAGTCCATGCATCCGGTCTCTATCCACTCTATGATCCAACATTTATCTTGCCATTGATCGCTGGAGCGATTGTACAGACTGGCAAGTCTATGGATCCACATCGGTTGATAGAGTCCAACGCACTGGGTATGGCCGTGATGGCAATGGCATCAAACTGCGAATCAACAAGACTGGCTGGCCACTTTATTGTTGTGCATGCATATGTGCTTATCAGTCAATCCCATTTGCGTGAGCGTAACCAAGCAATGCTCCTACTTGAGGGTTTGAAGAATGGCATCTCTCCGCCTGTCAAGCCAGCAAAAGTCCCGTTGCGTGTACCAACCATCATCGCATCGTTTTGCGCTCAAGCCCTGATGATTCTTTTGAAACCTGAGTCGGACATGTACCCGCTTATCAACCGGTTCTTGTTACAGCGACCCGTAATCGATTTTGCAGATATCCCCATGTTCTATGTCGCGTTCTACTCTTCTTCGGACAACTGTACCAAGGAACGTCTTTGGATTTTGCGACTGCTGTCCATGGGACTTAAAACAGCAGCAGACTTTAAGCTGTACAAACGTCGACGCGTTCTGGAAATACTGATGGGATATCTTCAGTCCTCGATGGCTGAATACGTGTCGCACAAGCTGATACTTGAGATCTTCTTCAAAGCGATGGCCATTCGACAGATTGTTTGCGATCTGATGGGTCGATTGGGATTTATTCAGTTTCTTGAGGCTGCTTGCATACAAATCGATATGCGTGAAGCCTCAGATCTTTCGTTGGGACTTGTTCGGCTTACACACCGTGCCCTCGAGGCATTTGAGGACATCGTCTTGAGCCCTGGTCCTGGCAAGATCCCTAGACGTATTGATCGTGTCACTGCCAGCGTATGCCTGTCGCAGTTTTCACGAATTGCTGATTTGCTCGTCGCCAAACTTTGCACCGCACGTAAAGCACCAAAACAGCGACTGACAGCACTGACGCTCACTATTCTGCGATTTATTCAAAAATGCTTGAGCATCGCCCAAAATGAGCATATACTCAACAGCTGTGTTGACTCGGATGGTACAAAGCTTGACATGGGCAATAGCTCCTTTGGAATGCATCGCGTTCGACAGCTGCTCGACATCTCAAAGCAGCTGTCAATGTCACCAGTCGTGTTGCCTGCGACAAAGCTCTCTGACAGGGAGGCGCATCGCGGCATTGGATTGGATCTTGACGGTCTGTTTTCTGTGCCTAAAATCGCTGGCAATCAAGCTCGCTTACAAGCAATGCATCTTGTGTTCGATGTTGTGGCGGATATTAGTGTTCCGCCTGGGACACTTTCTACTTTGCATTTCAGCACGTTTGTCGAAACCTTTAATGATATGCTCTCCTACTGCAGAGACTCGGGGATGCATCCAACGGCAGTTGAGCCGCTTGTTATCTTGATCGTTCGGATGCTGCTAGCAGAATCAGCAGATGGCGGCGCATCAGTCGAGCACAAGTCGCTAGTAGCGTATCTGATTCTCGAGGTTCCGTCTGTGTTTTGTGAGATTCTGCAACTGCTGTTTGGATGCCTATCGTTGCTGGGACAAGATGAAGGCCAGTCCTATATGATCAGACACTTGGCATTGTCGGCTTTGCTACTCGTTGTGCAAAAGTGGCATCAGCTTGGCACAAAGCTTACCGGTACGTTTGAAGCCTCGACTGTCAAGACTGAAATATGCAGAGCTTTTATACAGACTACTGACTTGCATCTATGCTTGTCTTGAATGCTTGACAAAGATGTCGGCCAACTGGCGAGCTGGAGAATTGATTTGCTGGCCAATGTTGCACCCAAACTTGTTTCGGCAGTCACTCATCCAGCAAAACTGCTTGTGATGAGAAGGTCGACATTGCCGCCTTTGACTTTTGAATCTGTAATACTCGGTCAGCTTGTTCGACTTGCGCTTGGCGCTGAATCTGACGATGCTTTGCGGCCATGGCGACCGCTGATTGGACCCACACACCATCAATAACATCTAACAGCGAATTAAGAAACTAAAGAAAGCTTCATTTCTTTCCGAATTCAGTTTTGTTGTTTGCATCCAAAGCAGTGCTCAAGCAAGTCCGAATATTGCAATGTGCTCCTCAACAATCTGATTGCGCCAAGCAAGCAGCTGACGTGATCGCTCCAGACCTTTGATAACTTCGACAAACGCGCCTGGTGGCACGAAAAAGCCTTGGTGATTCCCATCAATAAACCGATCACGAACATCCTTGATAAGATCTGCATTCATCAGTCGTGCAGCAATTGTACCAACAAGATGGTTCAAGTTGTTGAATCCGCCGTATGCTGGATTCTTTGTGAATTCAGCCCAGTTGTCCATGAGGAATGCCCATGCGGTTGTTGATCCCTGTGGCGTGTTGACTGCAACGCGTTGAACAAGACTGATGATGTCTTGTCGACGGATTTCGCCAGTGAGCGTTAGCTTGAGTGTGCGCTGCTGGGCAGCCACAGTCGCTGCCGAAGCAAGAGCATCAAGGAAAGTCTGCTGGTCAGGAGCAAATGTGGAGCGGAGATACTGCTGGAGAATCCATTCGAAATCAAGATCAGAGCCATACTGGACGCCAGCAATGTAGATGGCAGCAAGCACGTCAGCAGACACATCAAGCTGGTTTGCAGGTTTGCCATTGCGGAGCTGTTTAAACAGCTCGAGAGCAGTATCAATAGTCTTTTTGTGGCCGATGCGCACGGCTTTGGTGATGATGGCGCTGCGGATGATGCCGCGAATATGGTGGTTGCCCTTGCTCTTTGTGGTTTCCTTCCATCCAATGCTCATGACAATCTTATCAAGACACTTTTGCATATAGGATTCAACTTGGGAGCGCGCAGGATGGCCGGCAAATGCATCGAGCACGTTGTTGATACTGGGAAGCATCGTCAACCACACAATAGGATCATCTTCATGCTTGAGTAAGTCTGCAACCCTGCCGAGTATTGTCATGTCCTTGATGTATCCCGACAATGTCAGTGCGGCAATATCCCTGGTGCCACCATATTAGCATTAGTGATCGAATGTTGCTGTTGATGCAGAATAAAGGTAGTTTGCTTACGAATATAGACCAGCACGGTCGATGTTACTGAGCACATTGAGATCTGCTTCAAGCCACTCTAAAAGGTATGCAAGTGTGTGATTATCGTGTTGAACATGGAACACGCCGGTTTGCCCTGCATTGCCAAACACAACTGTGTCGGGTGGCAGCTGTTTACCAAGCTCAATCTGCGCAGGGCCGCGCTCAGTCAGTTCATAGACAGTCCTGTCGCCAACCTGCTTGATTTTGCCAGTGCCGTTTGAGAGCAGTGTAAAAGTAAGTGGCACAGCCCACGTTTGTGTGGTTGTGTCAGGAACCTTGAGATTGTCTGGGATCTGTGAGCGATTGATGCCCAAAAGAGGGTCAACAAGTCCAGCAAACATGAATCTGGTTTGCGATGCAACAAAGTATGTATGGGCAGCATGATTGCTGCTGAAATCGGTCTGTGGGGAGGACAGCGACACGACAGGGAATCCAGGTTGATCTGTCCATGTTGACATGAAGGCTGGTAGATCGCCTATCTTGGGATCCTGCAGGCTTTCCCAAAGCTGGCGGGTTTCTGTATTGCTGTAAGCGTGTGCAGCAAGATACTTGCTCAAACAGGCAAAGAAGTATCCCTTGCCCATTCTTGTATCTAGCCACGCCTGCAGCATTCTGTGTATTGCATTATGGTCGGGCAGGCAAGTTTAGCAAAGAGTTCGGCTCTACTGGACCAAGAATCAAGCAATCAATCAACCGACCGAAGCACCGAGGCGCCTTTCTGGTACGAGATTCCATCAAAAATGCTGTTGATCTCGGCAGGATCGTTGACAGCGACGGCAATGCGATGTGTTAGAATCGATTGATCAGCCTCAAATGCGACTGCGAGGCTGTCAGAGTTGAACTGGCTCGTTAAACGAATGTTGCTATCAATATTGTCTGTGCCACTTTGAATACAGTCCAACAGACGATGTTAGTACAGCGTGCAAAGCCCAGTCGCAATCTACTGTGCGATTGAATGAGTGCTTACGTGTATTGCACAAATGAAGCAAAGCCTTCGTTGAGCCACAGATCATTCCACCACTTCATCGTGACAAGGTTCCCGAACCACTGGTGGGCCAGCTCGTGGGCCACAATCGATGCCACACGCTGTGTCTGGCTTGCAGACTGTTGGGCCGGATCAAGTAGAAGAGCTGCTGCACGGAAAGTCACAAGACCCCAGTTTTCCATCGCACCAAGCGAGAAGTCTGGGACGGCAACCAGATCGCACTTGTAAACTCAAAAGTCAGATCTTGTCACAAAAGACACTAACGACACAAACGGCAAGGATGGCTACCTTGGGAAGAGGGAACGGGATGCCAAAGATCGCTTCATAAGTCTCGAGAACCTTGACTGCTGCATCAAGCGCGTAACTGCCCATGTGTGCGCTTCCTGGCTGAGCAAACACACGCACTTTTACACCATTCTTTGTGCTACTATCGATATGATCAAAGTCGGAGACCACGTATGCGACAAGATAGGTGGACATTCGAACAGTTGGAGCAAATGAAAACTTGCGCAAGCCGTTATCAAGCGCGACAATCGATGTTGCTGGCATGTTGCTGATGACATTGAAGGCAGGCTCTGCCGAGATGGCAATATCAAACACTGATTTGAGCGCTGGTTCGTCCAGGCAGGGGAAGGCGTTTCTGGCAGAGATTGGTGCAAACTGAGTCGAAGCTAGGTATCTGATGTTACCAGCGCTGTCTGTGTATTTCGATCTGTAGAAGCCTTCAAGGCTGTCAGTCAATACACCGCTGAACTCGAGCGAGATCTGGAATGCGCCTGGAGCAAGCGGCTGTTGAACAAAGATCACAATATACTGCTCAATCGGACGCGATTCGACTGAGCGGATGGCGATGTTGGTTCCTGTGCCATCAGAGATACGGATGGCACCAATCGTGAGATCATGCTGGTGCACAACTATGAAGCTTGTGTGCTGGGAGATGTTCAGATCAATAGTGACCTTGCCACCGAATGTCGAATCCGATAGCTTTGCGGTCAGGTCGAGAGAGTAATGCGATGGCGAGATCCAAGGAGGGAGACGGATATCCGTCCAGTTTGAGGCGATCGGAGCCTGCGGAGGAGTGGTAAGTGCTGCATGGGAAGCACGGGTCCAAGCGGCGAAATGGAAGATGGTGGCGCCAAGTGCACAAGCAAGCACAAGGGCGATCAGCGAGCCGCAGAGCGACAGAGTTCGACGATGGCACTTGCAGGTGCACTTGGCTGAGCTGCAGATGCCATCTTGTTTGATCTAAGAACAATAGGAATCGAGGCTCAGCTCGGTTGGCATCCCTCAACCAACAACCATCAGCCAGCAACCAATATGCCGTTCAAACCTCTGCAGACTTGGATTTGTGGAGCAGCGGCTCATGCTAAACAGCAAACAAAGAGTGCGAGTGAATATAAGAAGTTGTATGACCAAGATGCAGTAGCAGTGATGAGAGTGAACTGACCTCGCCAAGGGAGAGAACGGCCGAGCAGCACTTGCCAGATGCCATTGAATCAGCTTTGTCGAGAAGTGAGTTCCCGATTTGGAAGACAAGGATTTGAAGCATCCAAAACGAGGATTTCTTTCCTTCCCAATGACAAACACGACGATCATTCTGCTGCGCCATGGCGAGAAGCATGAGTGGCTGCAGGGCCGCTCGCCCACCGCAGATAACCGCGCAATGTACCAGGACAACCATCTGCTCTCATGCAAGGGCCGCGAGCGAGCTGCTGCACTCTCCGTCTACCTGCGTGAGCGACATGAAATAGCATCGCTGTTGGCAAAGCGACCACTTGCAGCTGTAGTTGCGCAGGCTGTGGACAATAGTCCCGAGCAGTGGGGCCGCTCAGAGCGTCCTCTGCTCACTGTTCTGCCGCTGGTTGCAGATCTCAACAATCCGCAGTCGCTTACCAAATCGCAATCGCAATCTCAATCTCAGCCGCAATCGAATCCTACTGAGCCTGTTGAGCTTATCGAGCTCACAAAGTCCGAATGGCGCAAGTTCATGGAGCTGGTGCTCAGTGGCCGTTTCGATGGCCGCACTGTTATCTGTTCGTGGTCACACCAGCAACTGCCTCAGATCGTCGTCGGACTTGGTGTTCCTGACAATGTTGTGCCGCGAAAGTGGCAGGGAAAGCGCTATGATATTACATGGATCGTTGAATTGAATGACGGCCAGGTGCCGTCGTTCAAGCAGCTGCCGCAACTGCTCATGTACGGTGACGAAGACTCGGTCATGCCGCTGTCCGGCAAGTCCGACTCGTATGATGACTAGTAATAAAGTCCGATTCAGTATTAAGATGGCCGTTCAACTTCATTTTTCCCAAGGATCGGCTGTTACAAGGAAGAAAGGTTGAAGGAATCAGCCCCATCGCAAGCAACAATGCCGACTCCGACAGAGATCCTGGCCATTTGACACTAGCATGCCCCTCAACCCCCCACCAAAACAGCCGTTCCTATCATCTCATGCTTTATACTTTGCTTTCATGAATGCGAGCGATCATCCAACAAGTCCACCGAGTTTGATGGTTGCGTTGGGGTATTTCAATTGGAAATCCTTCTCGCGCCGAAACAGGAGAATATGGGGTTCAGGATCTATTGTATCGGAATATCAAGAAGCAAATAGGCACAACAGTCAAGTTTGGTCAGAGTAAGATCGTGCTGTGGGAAACAAGGCAACACAATGCAAGCAATGGTGCACAGAGCAAGATCAGACAAGCCACGGCAGTGCTTACTGTGGATCATATAGTGAACCCAGCCAGGACTTTGCTTGATGCCAAGTCCGCGCCATTCCCATTCTTCGAGTAAGCGTCCTAGCGGAAAGCAGCGTCAGCAAGCATTGATTGTAAGCGGCGGCCTCTGCTTCAAACGAGTCTGCTGTTTTCAAGCGAGTTGTACCTGTCGGCATCCACTGAGCTGAGACCGTTTAGTTGGTTGTCAAAACAGTTCCGACAGTGTCAGTCGTGAGTGTCCGAAACAAGGCTGCAATCGAGATAGCGATGCGCAGCACTCACCAATGGGTTTGGGAACAGAAACATGTCGATATTCATATACGTCGTCGTTGTACTTGGGGCTGTAGTAGATGTCATCTTCCTGCTCGCAGTCAAGAGTCGGACGTCGTGGCAGCGGAGTGATTGGCCGGCCATCACCAATGTCAGCCACAGAGCCTTCAACCGATGGAACTGCCAGCAACGACATCGGAAGTTGCCAACTGCGATGTGCCTCGTTCTCTTTCTTTCTCTCTCTCTCTCTCCTGTCACATCGACGCATGCGTCCATTAGGTCCATCCATCTAGCAAGCTGTCTCGCCTGCTGAAATGCTGCTGCGAACTGCGACGGCGAGATTGCTGCCTCGACAACGACGATGCTGCACAGCAACCCAAAATCCACAAGAAACCAAAAAACTCCTTCTTCTTGCGGCCGCAGTCGCCGGTAAACCTCCAGCGCCAGCTCAACTCACGTTTTCTCTGATGTCGATCTCTCGCCTCTCGGCATCTGACTGCCCAGTCTTGCGCGAACCCGATGAGCGGTGTCCCGACATGTGACTCTTTGCTGCTGTGGCTTTTTGGTCGGATTGTTGTGGAATAGTTTCGGACAAACACAAAATCCATCAAAATCCAACAACAACAACAACAACAACCACAACAACAATCGCTTTATTCTGCAGCGCCATTTGGCCCAGACACAGATCCAGAGCGATCGCGGCGAGGCGGCACGGCAAGGCTCTCGGTGCTGCCAGCATGGTGTGGCCGGTGGCGCTGAGGATTGACAGGAGCCTTGGAGCCTCCCTTGCCATTTGCGGCGGTTGCTGCTGCTGCCGAAGATGCCGCTGCCGCAGCAGCCGTCCTCGAGCGTGACATAATGCCGCCAACATTCTTGGCGACCAGTCGCAGCCGGTCCTCGATCTTCCTCGCCCGTTCAACTTGGTCGTTTGCAACCTTCTTCTTCTTCAGCACGCCAGCGCGATTGATTGGGAAAAATGACAGATCCTGTGCGGCGATCATCTCGGCGACATACGACTCTTGCGCAGTAAACTCTGTGACGTCCTTGACCTTGAGATGCACAAAGAAAAACAGGTACTGCCATATGTCGTGGTCGTTGGTGATATGGTCTTCGAAACCACGGCCAAAGCGCTGGAACTCGGAGGCATGGATCGAACAGATAAAGCACACATTCTTCATATCGTTGGTGATTGCTAGTCGCTCATCTCGAAGCTGCCCAAACGTATCAAAAATGATACTAGTCCCAAGACAGCAAGCGCCAGTCAGTCAACTTATCCTGATACACCTACGCAGACAGCAAAGCACATCTGGCACATCATATTGCAGCAAAGAAGCTCACCCAAAGATCACATTGAGCAAGAAAATGATGACAATCAGGAAAAACGAGAGGTCAAGCACAACACGTCCAAGGAAACTCTGTCCATCTTCGAAATGCGGGCTGAGGATCTCGCCAATGCCACCGCCAGATCGCACGCCATGGCTGAGCACAGTTACAAAACAGCTGAGAAGCGAGTGGCAAAAGTGGCCAGCCTCCTCGTCGAATGCGTCGCGGAAAAACACAAAGCTGATGACACCGTAGATGTAGACAATGACAACACCCAAAAGAACCTGGGTGCAGTCAGCCCCATTTGAATACGAATACCGATACATAAATGGCGGTCAGTCCAACTTGTATGCTGTATCAACTCTCCAAACTTCACAGCATCATACACAAAAACGAAGATCTAAGAGAAAGAAAAAGTTTACCGTTTTCGATAGCGAGTTCCAGTTCATCGTAATCGATGCGATTACTCCTTGCAGAATCTGATCCCGGTAGATATAGTCTAAAAGGTGCAAACAATAGAGCGGCGGGAAGAAGAATCCCAGGAAAGAGAGGAACGTCATGGCATAGTGATACACAAGACGGAACTCGAGTCGCGAGATATCATCATAGATTTGCAATGCCGTCGTGTAGGCATGAACGGCATTATCTAGTGCCTACAATATCATCGTCACCAGCAACAGCGCAATCAGCCGCGTGAATGTCACATCATTGCGAAAAAGCATTCAAAGATACCTTGTAGAATAGATCTATGGGTAACTTGGTGTCTGGGTTTAGCTGTTCCACCTTGACGGTTGAGCTTGCCGCAGTCGCCTGTGGCAGCAGAGTTTGAGATTGAGTGACAGACTGAGTGGCAGCAGCAGCAGCGCCTTCGACTGCATTGGACTGCTCCTTTCTTTCCATTTCTTCGCTTACTTTGCGATTATGAATCAGTGGAGGCAGCTGGATATACAAAAACTCGAGTGTTGTAAGCAACCAAAACGCAAAATGTAGAATCGCAAGGACTCGCATTGCACTCGGGTAGATCCACGTTGGACAGACTGTCGTCATTCCCATGATATCGTGTCCAGTGATGTCATCCTGAGTTGGCTCGATGAAGCAAAACAGCGAGATGAGGTTCAAAGCAAGTGAGATGAATAAAGCTCCTCGCCACCAAAGGTCGTGCCCGTTTGCAATAAGCGATAACACTGGACTCTGGGATACAAGAAACTGCGTTCGGATCTGCACAATCATCTCTTCTGATCGTGTCATAAAGTCTTGGATTTTACTCTCAGGCGTCTCGCTAAAGCAAGCCATGATATCGCTGTCGCGTCAGAATCGAAATGACATACAACCACTCAAATCTTCACAAACAGCGGGACAGTCACAGAACGAGAGACAGATAGAGCGTATAGGAGCAATCCTCACCGGTTGACAGACCACAGGAACTGGTGCTTAACGTCTTCACGCAGCTCCTTTGCCATCTGTGGGATCGGAAACAAAACCTGAAGCCGCCAGCATAGATACACCACGCAGAGAAGTCAAGACGCACATTCCAAACTTGAAACTAGATAGTTGAAAGCAGATATATATATACTTGACGCTTATCTTGACTTACCAGTTGCAGCTGTTTCTCTCCATCCGGCTTGTTTTTCAGAATTTCAATGCGGCCCGTATGTGCCGAAAACCACAGGAAACCCATTGATTTGCGGCAGAGAGCAAGGTTATGTTCCGACATGGAAGGCATCAAAGTAATGATCAGCATAGCATTGAGAAACCCTGAATGGAACAGGTTTGTTTCGAGCTGTGTCATCTTGGACCGATTGAGTGGATCAAAGTCCTGCAGATTCTGCCGATCGGCCGGTGTCGCCACGTCAACGACACATGTTTGATAAATCATATCTCTGGATAAGAATGCAATAAGGATAAGCACGCCATTATTGAAACACGTGGGCGTCAGTGGTTGTTGGATACCATCAAAGCAAGTAAACTAATGCACAAATACTCACGTGTATTTGAGAATCGCATCCAAATTAAGTGTGCTGTTCATCTCGCGGAAGATAATCCTGGTATCCTCGTTCCATTCGTCCTCGAGCAAGCTCAGCAACAATAGGACCGCCTTTCCCTTGACTTCGGCGACAATGTTGGGAGGCGCGTCGGGGAATGGCTGCGCTATGATGGCATTGACGGTAGGTATGACCTTGGCATTGAAGATGGCAATTTGGTTTTCGACGCATCCTTGGGAGAGTTCAATAAGGGTATCAAAGATCTGCAACAGGATCTGCATATCAACACTTCCCATGACACTTGAAACTGCATGGAGGTAGAGAACAACATCGTTGACAATATCAAAAGACTTGATGTTGTCCGGTTGGAATCGAATGTAGCTCTGTGATGCATTGAGTAACCCACAACCACCACAGAAATATGTCAATAGATGATGTAGAATCGCACACTGTCGCATTCATACAGCTGCAACAGACCTGCAGAGCATGATTGTGGCCCTCTGCAAACAGCTGCAAAAGTCGCATGAGGATCCTTGGGAAGTCGTCGTTGCTTTCTTCGTCTGTTTGTGTTTCTGCAAACAGCGTGGTCATTGATTCTCTTTCATCGTCGCTCGTCCAGTCTATGCCTTGACTTTGAGATGTCCGAGATCAGAGGAGTTGAAGTAGGTGAGCTGGTCATGCTTGCGTCGAACTTTGAAGTGCTGAAATCAGACGCCACCGCTGTGCTTTGAGTGCGCTTCAAGCGACTCTTGGGTCCTTCGGGAGCATCTGCCGCTGCAGCTGAATCGAAACGCGCAACCTTACGGTTCAGATTTCGAGCCCAGCGGCTTGCCTTGCGTTCCTCTGCATCAGGTCAACATTGCATTAGTACCCGATATCAATCAGAATATCGCCCGCAGCAACACTGCAAAGACAGGCTGACTGACGGGTTCTGACCTTTGCGATTGTTATGCTCGACATTCTGCCGGGACTCGTGGAGTCTTTGCACGAATCCTCTCACGTGTTCATGAACACAGTAAAAGAACCGCTCCTCTCTTGTGCTGAACCAAAACTTGCACAATGTTGTCTGTACTTGCCTGTTTCCACCATAGAGCAAGACGATCATGAGTCTGGAAGCAGCCTTGACAAGCGACCTCCTTTGACTGGTCATGAGGCGTTCAGCCATGAGACTGCAGCCAAGCTTATCCAGACGGTTTTGAAGCTGTGTGCGTTTGGTATCAAGAGCTTCCCACTCGGCAGGATTGAGATTTCGAGATATCTCGCTCTGTTGTGCAATCACCTTGTTGACCATTGTTTCGAGAATCAGCAGCGTCCGAACATCAAATCGATCGTCTGAGTTTGCCACAGAACTGGTGTTTGTGACGCCAACAGCCAGGCTGCCTGTGCCATTCTGTGCTTTGGCTTTGCTGGTATTGCTGCTTGTGTTACTGATGCCAGTGCGGGTGTCACCACTAACCGCCTTGCTGCTTACTTCGCCGTCGGCAAGCAGACTCGTCAAGGTTTCAACCTGCGCGGTATCGACAAGATGCTGAATAAGGCTCTGGACAGTTAGATGTGTTGCGCGATCGTTTGTGATCTCGGTACTATCAAAATGGGAACCTAGCACACCACATACGCAAACACATTCACAAAAACCAAGAGTTTAGCACCTTCTATCAGACACCCATTCAGAGTAAAGCTTTCTGCGTCACTTCTTCTCCCAATTGCCACCACAACCACAACCACAACCAATCAAAAACTTACATAGCTGCTCAAACTCTGACTGCATTGCAGTAGCAATCTCTGGCCGCGCCGCGACAAGATCCNCAAAACTCATGAAAGTCCTTGTTGGTTGCATCGATATGTTTCTGCTGATCTTTGCCGCCAGTGTGAAGGGCACTAGAATCGTTTTCAAGATGGACAGTACGCTTTAGTCCAAGACGGTTGAGCGTCGCTCTCACAACCTCCTGCGAGAGCGTGCCGCGGATTTGTGCAGTTATAACCATTGACTCGACTGCATAGCCAAGACGACGCCGGCATACAGCGTCTAGTTCTGCAGACATTTGGGCAAGGCCAAGCAACTGATCAACAAGCAGGGTGGATATATCGGCAACTTCCTTGAGCCACTCTTCCTGCAAGTCATTGTGATGAAGCAGGCTGTAGAAGCGATCTAGAAAAGGGAGCACGGCATCAACAACATAGTCGCGCTCTTCTACTGACTGAAATTTGCCAGTGAGCGAAATAGGAGAAAGGAGTGTGGATAAATCGGAGAGATAATCCCACAGACGCTGCGATCTGCGAGTTTCCTGCATGCTCCCTGTCGATGTTGCTCGCGTTGGCGAATGTGAAGAGTGGAACGAGTTTGAAGGGTTGGCAGACAGCCACGGTGTCAGGACTGCTGCTGACGCGTCTTCTGTCCCTCCAGCGCCATTGCCCGTATTATCGACAAATCCCATCAGTATACGATCAACAAACTCATCAGACAGATGGATTGACAAGAAGAAGCGTACTGCAGCGCGCTTGAGTGGCAGCGACGAGAACGGCGATGTGATGACGAGCAGTGTCTGTGTTGAGTTCAAAAAGCTTCGCAGAAACTGGTGCCAAAATCATCGGTTAGCAAAGGCATAGCTTGTAACAACCCGTGCCATCAACTGCGAGGCTATCGAGCCCAGCATACACGCCTCAAGGCTTACCGATTGGCAGAAACGGTTCTCGCCCTCGCCACACATGGCAAGAAGATCCAGCATCGCCGTTTGAAACAAGGATGTTGGCGATTGCAGACTTTGCAGCAACTCGATTGACGGACCCAGCGCATCGCCAGATCGACCAAGAAGGTTTTGAGGACGGACAACGCCGAGTACCGACGAGAGCGACAAGAGTTGGGGTCGTTCCTGCAAACAGTTCATGACCAGATCCTGATTGCGTTTAAGGATCTTACGGTCGATCTTCATCGTTGCTCCCAACAGTGCAAGCCATTCAGGATGCACTCCGCCGCTATAATCAAGAGCAGTTTGAATGTGCTGCTCTTTGAGCTGCAAGCAGATGCTGGTATTCGACGAAACGATGGCAGCGACTGCCGCTACAGCCGCAGATCCAATGGCAGCGTCTGTTGCGATCTGCTGAACTTTGTTTGCACAGCTCATTAGAAGTTCGAATCTGACGCAAACCAGTGCCTGCAGCTCACGGTTTGATACAGCGTAGTCGCGGAGAAACTCGAGCATTGTTGTGAGAAGCATCGGCAAGGAATCGGTGTCGGCGTGATCGACATAGTTTTGGGCATCGATTGTAATGTTAGAGATCTCAGATGCGGACGAAGAGACAGCCGATAATGTTGGTGAAGCGGGAGCCTCGCTTGAGGAGCTGCGTGCTAGACTTCGTGGGGTAAGAGTCGGCACCGCTCCAGCAGCAATGTTTTCAGACGACGAATGTCCCGAGTGGCTTGCATTCAACTGCTGCACAGCATATGGTATGCCCAATCGATATGCCTCCGCCAGAGGCACCAGTGTCTCGATGAGTTCAAACACAAAGCCATGAATCCCCAGATTGCACAGAATCCGTTGGGCGACAACGTTTACAGTACCGGGACCCGATTGTTGTGGCAATCCATTGGAAGTCTCATCTTGCGATTGTGGTTTAGACTGCGTGGCTGAAGGATCTGAGAAAGTGATCATGTCTGAAGAGTCTTCTGATGAGCAAATCGATCCAATAGAACGAACTATCTGCATTGCTCGGCGAGCTGCCTTGCGATCGTACATGCCATGGAGCTTTGTGCTTGCCAGGCCAAACAGGATGACTTGGCGCTCGATAAATCGATGAAGGTTGGCGTCTTCCACGCTCGACACAATCAGCGAATTTCGCGAGAACATCAGCAGCTCTTCTGCTTTTGAGTGAATGCGATGCAGGATCTGCAGTGCAATCTTGCGCAGCGGTGTGTTCGGCACACGCAACAGATCAACCAAGCGTGGTGTGAGCTTGAGCCCGTCCTCAGTGAAATCAGTCGCTTTAAATATGCTATCAAGAGAGCCCAGCAGCTCGCTAGAAGAAAGCTGCAGTTGGTCTGGCTCAGTTGAGTTGAGGCGATGTTGCGTCCAAAGCTGGCAAAGCAAGTACGAACGCTCTTCAGCTCGAATGTTGAAGAAGAGATCAATGACCCGGCAGCACTCGATTTTGGCTTTGATGAGTAGATCCATTTCTGGAGAGGCAGTCGCCTTATCTCGCGAGGTCCAAAGATCATTGTCTTTTAGACCTATACGCTGGAGAGTTTTGACATGATCACGGTCACGAGCATCGGTGCGTGGATCGAGCACCTCGCAGATGATCTGGAACTTGGAGTTGATTTGATCATGACTGCGGTAGAATCCATAGTTGACCAAGCTGCGGAGTAGCGCAAGGGCCGACAGCACAAGCTCGTTTCGATCCTTGCGATCGGCAACCAGGGACGTGTTTTCTTCGAGAAAGCTTGACAGCCAATTGTCAATCACCAAGAAATCGATTGGAATCGCCATCAGCAGGGTTGTGAATGCTCTATGCTCTCGATTTGAGCTACCTGGTCCATCTGGCTGTGCCAGATGTGGGGAGCCCTCATCTTTGGCAGCCTCATCAGACAGGAAAACATAGTCTTGCAGCACAGGATTTATAGGAAGTACATCAATAAACATGACTCGCAACAGGTCGCAGAACTGTGCGCGCACAGCATCGTTCAAACGTTTGTCACAGATGCCTGCGATGCAAGTATGCATTGTGACAAGTTTGAGTCGCTTGACAATGACCTCGGAGCAATACTGATTGTGACCCTTGCAAAGCGCCTCATAGAGTGCCAGGCTATTGCGGAAAAAGGCAACAAGGCCAGACTTGTGCTCTTCAGAGAGCGGATGGCAAAATACATGAAGCGGCTTGTAGTTGGCATCCAGCATGCGGCCAGCACGGTCAGGGATCTGGATGACTGCTTCGTGAACGCTTCCAGAACTAGCAATATCCGACTTTGCAAAATGCGTGCGGAAAAGATATGCTTGGCTGCGATGAGTTTGTAGAAGGCGCGTCGCAATATACGCCTGGTGGCGTGCGACAGGCTGGCCATTGACATGACAGAGGGCAATCAGGAACTCAAGGAATGAGGCACGTTTTTCGCGTATCATGAGATCAATAAAGAAATCAATCTGCTGGTTGGATACACCTTCGATGATGGAGCGATTGCCAGAGACGAGCTGCATCAGTGTATTGGTTGCACCCAGTCGCAGCTTGATATGGTTGGCGATTGTGTTGAAATCACGGGCAAGATACTGCTGATTCGCTTCGTCGGCATTGATCAAAAACACTTGCAGGAGCGCGTATATTAGCTGTAAAATGGATGTGAGATGTGGCTCTTGGTTTTTAAGCATGTCCTCGATCGTGACTTCGGATTCAGATTCGTGCACATACGGCTCAGTGCTTGTGACAAAGTCGGCAGCAAGCTTTGTGCGTATAGCTTGCCGCTTGGCAAGATCGAAAGGAAGCTCGAGCATGCAGATAAGGATATCAATGATTCCTGTTTCACGAAGGTATTTTTGGTGCAACTGGATTGGCCCTGTCTTGCGCTTGAAGGGATCGACCTCGGCAGAGTTGGTTGCATGGTATATCAGCGATGTCTGTGTTGTAGATGTTTTAGTACTGAGGTTAGAGACACAGTTATGAACCAGCAAGCTAGAGCAAATAGTGTCTTACAAGAATGCGTTTGGTTTTCTTCTCGCCGCGTGCAGTGAGAGGAAATTTGGTACGCGCGCTGGGTGCTATGATACGTTGACGCATAAGCCAGTATTTGAGCGGAAGCGCCATACTTGTAATGAACTTGCAGGCAGATGCCATCGATGGATCGACGACAGACACTGAAAAATAGTCGTCGCCGCGCGTATCTGTCATGGCGACGATTTTGTGAAGTTTGGCAGCCGTGTTGAAGGATGAGTGGTTACTAAGGCCTGTGTTTGACGACGATGAAAGGCTAGTATTAAGCTGCATGGATGCAGCGTGCAACCAAGTCCCCGTGCGATAGTGCTGGATACGGAAGAACGACGATGTGCACAGATGGTCATCCGTATCAAAGTTGACTGGACGCAAAACAAACAGCGTGGGATCGTCCTCTGGATCAAGCATGACTGAATGCGATGGGACAAGACGAACTCGCATGCGTTTGGCCTGTGGCTGCGTATCTGACAAAAACTCTACGTTCTGAGGAGCCTCGGCGGCAAGATCTGAATCGTTGTCGTTTGTTTTGTCATGGTCATTGGCGTGTTTTGCAACTCCAAAAGGTGCGGCCGATGAAATCCGATTCGAGGTAGCTCTGACAGGCGATGTGTCGCGGCCAGTTGTCGGAATGCCCTCAACTTCAAGATACGAGTTTGACATGACGTGGCGTAGGCGGACAAGCTGAGTTGCGGCGAATTCGCCGCCTCTATACTCTTGGCGAGGCACGATCTGCCAGAAAGTAGTTGATGAATCACTGTCTTTGGGATGCAGTGGATTGATCTGGTGATGAAGCAAATGCACTCGTGTGTCTCGGGCTTCTGCTGACAAATATCCTTCCTTTTCCTTGTGGTAAAAGCGGACATACTGGCCAGCGCGAATGCGCTTTTGGTTTTCAATCTGGTGGCTATCAAACAGATGAACGATCCAGCCATGAGGCGAAAGAGCCGCGCTAGCCTCGAAGAAAAGCGGCTGCATAACATCGTCAAAGACACGGGAGCGATCAAGCGCGCCGCTGACTTTCTGTTCGCCGCCTGCAGGGAAAGCAGAAGGAGAAACAGCGTGGGAGATGCGGCCAACATTCAAAAAGTTTTCAGTCTTGATGGACTGGATCACGACGACATCGCGGATGCGGACTGTTTCGCCTTCAGCACGGATTCGGTACCGAGGCAGGATTCTAAACAAGGATTCTTTGCGAACGTTTGCGTCAGCGCCAACGCGCATGCTGATTGATTCGTGCGAGCATGTTTCCTTTGAGTTGACGGAAAGAACTCTGTCAGAGTATATGTTGCGAAGCTGGATAATCATGCCATAGACCACTGTGTGCAGCACAGCACAGCAGCGCCATCGCCATCGCCATCGCGACCATAACAGCGCAATGCATTGTCAGAACAAGTCGCAGATCGCATCTGAGTTTGAGCGTGTGCACTGCCACAACTACATGCAATTCGGCAGCACAGTTGAACAGCATACCAGGCTTTCCAAGCAAGCGAGCAAGCTCTTCGTCGTTCTGACGTTTCTCGGCACGAGCATCTTTGCGCAGATCTTCCCAAAACGCAGCGTCTGCAGGTGCGACGCCTGGCGGACACTGAATATCCAGCATATCGGCGCATGTATCAAGCAACAGCTCCTGATCAGCAGCCACGGCAGATGCAGCAGAAGCAGTTGCGCTCTTGAGGGCAATAGCAAACTTGCGGAATGCCTTGAGCGCGGCGTACTGCGACAGTGGCTCGATGCGGAACAGCGACTTGAGCGGATCGTCAGCGTGCACAGCGGCCGCCGATGCCGCCACTGCTGCTGCCGATGTGGATGCGAAGCCCATGTACGGCATGCTGTGCATGTGTGGCATGTGCGGCAGATGAGCGGCAGGGCTGCGCGGCTTGACGATTCCCTTCCAGCTGACGCCGCTGCCGTCGATGGCCAGCGCACCCGCCGTCTCCGACTGCAGCACAATCACATCGCCAATGCGCAGAGCCTCGTCGTGTTGCTGCTGCTGTGGCTGCTGCGCCTGCTTCTGCTGTGTCTGTGTCTGTGGATGCTGTGTCTGTATTGCAAGTGGCTGTGGCTGTGGCTGTGGCTGCGACTGCGACTGCGACTGAGACTGAGACTGGAGCTTCGATGGCTGTGCGTTGCCGCCACTGGTACCCGCAAGTATTGGAGAGTCAAGTGTTCCTCTTGCGCCATATTGCTGGTGCATCTGAGACGCAAACGACTGGCCCATCGTGGCGGCCGTCGTTGGCGAATACATTGTGTTTTGGTGCAATGTGGTTTGATCTGATGTAATGTGATGCGATTTCGCTCCATTCGTCGTGTTCAATCTCGCTCTGCCTCAGGATCAGCAGAAACTATGCTGCGATGCTCACAAAGTGCTTGCAGATCTGTTCTAGTTCAACTTCGGAATGGACTTTAAACGGGCGATCTTGCTATCTGGATGGAGTTTTACATGACTGTGATGTTGAGCAGCTTGGTATGATTATGTCTTTTATTCCAGACGGCCTTCTTCAAGACTATATTCCCCAGCAGCAGCCCCAAGAACCAGTGTCGTCGTCGCAACTCGTGCTTCCTGTGCAGGGTCATGAGTAATCCATATACAGTTGCGTCCAGCAAGCGACTGCTCAACAAGCCTGCATGTCTCTGGATCCAACGCACTTGTGGGTTCTATTGGCATTTCATGTCAAAGTAAGCTACACCAAGCCATACTATCTCGATAATGACACAAATAAGCTCAAGTTGCAGATACCATCAAGAAGAAGGATTTCTGGGTTACGAGAAAGACCCAAGGCAATCGCAACACGCTGTAGCTCGCCGCCGCTCAGCTGGTTCCAATGCTTATCCCATGTTGCTGGATCAAGATTCCATCTGTATCAGAAGGTTAGGAGTGATCAACGATGAGGTGGAAGAACCGTTATGAAATAGGATGCGACTCACTCTGCAGCGATCTCAATGGGATCTGAGATGCCGTCCTCGCTATGTCGCTTCTGTGCACCAAAGCCTGAGATGATTTTGATGAATTCTCGAGGAGTTCCGTCGAGAACTGGAGGGCGCTGTGGGACATAGAGCACTCGAGACCGCCAGTCCGGAACGCCGTATTGACTTGGTTCTCTGCAGCGTTTTGGACACGATCAGTATGGATGCGCTGTTTATACGAGAAAGTAGGTCGCAGACTCACTTTTCGTTGAGCTTCATGGTGCCCTGCTCATAGGGCAGCAGCTGTGCTAGGCATTTCAGAAGTGTCGTCTGTATGAATCGAGTCAGAACAGCGATCATCAGTATGATTATCATGAATGGCTTTACAGACAGCTGGACTGTGCAAACCAGTGCCACAACTACTGCACCTTGCCGGCACCTAGTTTGTGCAGTGCGTCGCAACCAAGTCATGCCAAGGCGTTAGAACAGTCGATGCATGTTAAACTCTTGCATGATCGAGGATTCTTGGTGATCTGGCAACAACAAGAACCTACCGCTTGGTCCTCGCAACGCAAGCACAAATGGACCGTCGCTGTCGTCCATGCTGAAGCTGACGCCATTGAACAGAACTCGGCCGTCGGGAAGCTTCTTGGACAGTCCGCTCACTTTCAAAGTGCATACCATTTCTGGGTCTTGGACGATGTGAACAGAGATCG
>JH392929.1:127313-150574 GCA_000235945.1 Homolaphlyctis polyrhiza JEL 142
AGCAGCTGGCAGCCAGCGTTTAGAGAGCAGCCTGAATCTATATCATAACGAAAAACAACTGAGCCTCCCGCCTTTTTAACTACTACTACTACTTCAATTTCTTTTTGGAAGAGAATCAAGGGGAAAGGAAGAAACAGGAAAAAACTACGAAATGAGAATCAACAAGAATCGAGATGAATATACGATATTCAACGCATAGCTATATCATGGGAAAGCGATTGGCGAAGCCGGTCACCCATGATGGTTGGTGGAGTATGGTCTGCCGATGAGCTTTTTGGCTGATCTTTGTCGTCCATTAGATGCCAGTGCTGCTTAGTGTTACCGCCTTGCGCAGCAGCAGCAGCAACAGCAGCAGTCAACATTGAGCTGTCCATTTGCTGCATGTCTATCGTATCATCACGCATTCCAAGCTGATGCGACTGTGGCTGTGACTGTGGCTGTATGGCTGTAGTTTGCACTGTTGTCGATGTATCCATCGAGATCATTTCCAAGACTGGGTCCTTTTGGCCACCGTCGCCAGCTATTACCTCGGCATTCTGATTTGTATCGGTGGAGGATGGTGGCGCTCTAGTTGAGATAGCAAATGATGGCGACTGTCGCGTGCCCATACAAGAATCATGCATACCCTCACTTTCCGTAGAGTATCCTGTTGTGGGCAGCGAGGACATTGCAGCAGCAGCAGCTCGAACAGCGAGTGTTAGTGGTGTCATTGTGATTCCCATATATGACCCTGTATTTGTGCTTGGCGACGATGTCGTGCTTCGCGAACAATCCACAAACGAGGGCTGAATAAATGGCGAATCAGAGGGCATCGCCATGGTTTGTGCTAGAAGTTCCTGCGCAGCTTGTGATGGTTTGATCTGAGCGTGTGGAATAGGTACAGCGCTTGCTCGGTGGCTACTTGGCAGCTGATGCTGAGCTTCAAACTTATCATGGTGTGCCTGCTGTTGGATCTGATGCAGCTGCATTTGTGGATGATGCGCGTCCACGGTTAAACTGAATGGAGCATCGCCCGAGGCAGCCGGAAACTGATACATGGGCTGCTGTGCTGGATGTGTTGGAAACACCATTTGCTTTGTCGAAGCTGATATAAGTGGCTGTGAATGCGATCTTCGCTGCTTTGCGGGCTGTTTGGATGCAAATGGTTGTGAAGCCGACGAGCGGCGAGATCGTCTTGATTGAGCCGTCTCTGGCAGATGTTGCGAGACAGAATCGTTAAGTTCTCTATGTCCCAGAGGCTCCAATCCGGTTCCTTGGTTTGCTAAAGCGTGTCCGCTGGGAGATGAGCGTGCTGTCTCCTGCTCTTGGCACTCATGTTCATCGTCCTCATCGTAGGGTTCTAGTGATATGGGAATCTGGTCAGTTGCAAAGTCTATGGCGGTGTGCTGCTCGACAATCGAATAACCTACCCCTGTCCGACGACTTTGACTTGGGACCTGCAAAGACAGACGCAAGAGTATGTCAGTGGATTGACCATCAAGCAAGGATCAAAGAACAGAGATGCTTTTAAAGCAAGGGTCTTACCGTTTCGACTCTGTGTTACACGCTCTCGCCTTGGCGCATCGACACATGTATCAGATATGTTGTGCATCACACATCGCTCACAAGGGCGATAGTGGCTACATCTCTTGCATGCCTTGCGGCAGTTGGCTTAACACCAAACAGCACCAGTAAAACAGTTAGCCGGATCATGGAGCTGACTTGGAAGTAAAGCGTGTATACTTACTGCATGCTGCCTTGACTTGGTCGCGCTTCTTGCGATGACGCATAACAACAAAATTGTCGGCAGGGGGTTTGGCAGATGGCATAGCTGCAAGTTTACCGCTCTGCGCAAAGTTAGCGTATGTGGCTCTTGAGTGCTGATCATGGTCCTGCTGAGAAAATGGGGCAAACGCAGGTATATGAAGGACCTGGCTGGATTCAGGATTGTATATGTGGCACTGCTGGGAAGCATGATGCGGCTGTAGATGTGTATGGCCATGAAGCTGGTTGCCGTGGATATGGAATGCTTGGGTGTCATCAAAACGAGGGTCGCCAGCTTGTACAAAGGTGACATTGTGACTGACAACTTGCTGGGTAGTTGGATCGAGCTCCTCGATGGTCACGAGCCCGCCAGGTTTGGACGGATGGATTCCTTCGTGATACTGGCTCATTTGAGCAATCGCAGGGTCTTCGTAGGGGTATATCACAGCGACGGGAGGTAGTTGATGGTGCGGAGGCATTGCAACGGTGGCGGTGGGCATCTGTTGCTGTTTCTGCTGGAGAATGTATGGATTGAGCTGAACGGTATACTGATGCTCATGTGACTGATCTTGTTGCTGTTGGAGCTGTGGCGAAACGCGTCTAGATCCAGAGGAGGATGACGCGGAAGCATTCTGTTGCTGTTGGATAAGTTGAATGGGAAACACAGGGTAGCCATTGTATTGATGAAACTGCATACTTTGCTGCTGCTGTTGTTGTTGTTGTTGTTGCTGTTGTTCTTGTTCCTGCTGCTGCTGTTGTTGCCAATGTTGTATGAATTGGTGTTGTTGTTGTTGTTGTTGTTGTTGCTGGTGATTGCTGAGTTGAGTCGATTCTGCTGCTTGCAGCTGGAATGCACTCAACTGTTGCGGTTGAAGGTATATTGAGTGGTGCTGTTGCTGCTGTTGCTGCTGCTGCTGCTGTTGATGTGGAATCATCTGGATCTGATATTGCTGCTGCTGCTGCTGTTCACTGAGTGTCGCAGCTGAAGCCATACTTGAAGCAACAGAACCCACAGCCGAAGCAAGACGCGACGATGACATTGTAGGCATCGCAGACATTGCAGCCATGGCAGTTTGGCTGTTTGGCAATGCGCCTGTCACATAAAAGCCATCAACTTGCTGCTGTTGCTGCTGCTGCTGCTGCTGCTGCTGCTGCTGCCAGTGATGACGCAACAGTGTTTGTGTGTTTTGGGTTGAAACAGCCTGCTGAGCCGTAGTTGGCAGCCACTGAAGTTGCTGATACTGATGCTGATGCTGCTGATGCTGATGCTGCTGATACTGCTGCTCTGGATGAAGGGGATGAGAGGAATAGTGTTGATGATGTTGCTGGATGAGTTTTTGGCGCGGAACGAGTTTCTGGTACAGACTCGGATTCAATGTCGAGGTGCCACTCGCAACTCCGCCCATGCTGCTCTCAGCGACAGCCGTGCCCGTGGAAAATGATGGCTCTGCAGATACCTGAGGCCCTCGTCGTTGCTGGAGCGGCCTAGCCACATGCTGGCTGCTGGCCCCAGCCCATGCAGCAGCCGCAGCAGCAGCAGCAGCAGCCGCCTCAGCCGTAGCAGTACCCGTATCAGCCTGGCTGGTGTGAGCGCGTGGATAAGTGTCGATATTAATGGCTGTGCGCTGATGCTCATCGGCTGAGATAGGGACAGAGACAGCGGCGGAGGTGGTTGCAGCAGCAGCAGCAGTAGTAGTTGAATTGTGTTTCAGCGGAAGCTGCAGTGCGAGTGATGGATGCGAGGCTCTTTGCGTGCCTGGATCCACCGAGGAGAGACATCTGGCAGCATCCGAGTTTGAGCCTTGCGAGCCATTGGTTGCTGCCGCAGCAGCAGTGGCAGCAGCAGCAGCAGCGGCAGCGGCAGCAAGCGCAACAACAGACGGTGTCGCAGCAACAGTCCCGGTTGATGCGCTGGCTGGTGCTTGTCCCAACGTGGGGGCAGATGCCAATGCCACTGCTAAAGCCGACCCAGACCCCAATGTGGATGCGGATGAGGATGAGGATGAAGATGTGGATGATACTGATGGTGCATGCGCCGAACCCGAAGCAGATGAGGTTGCATTTGCATGGGATGATACAACTGAGCCCAGCATCGAATGCGCCGTGGTCATGGCTGATAAGCGGGGTGCAGCGGACAGACAGCGGGGATTCCGATACACAGATATGGCGTGGAGGAGGCGAATGGGTGTATAGACAGGCGGGCAAGCGGTCAAGCGGTCTCGGATGCGGCGCTGGCGGACTTGTCGAGAGCTTGTTGGCAAACTTGAATCTCCGACTGACTGTGCTTTGGTGTGTCGCGCTGTTCACCAAGACTCGCCTTTTTTTTATTGGGCTCGAGTTCCGCTGGAGAGAAGGCGGTCCTGTGGCAGCTGCGGAGCAATCGATAACAGATTGCAGGTGATGAGCTGCGAGTTCTGAACAGCGAGATCCTTTCGGTGGACAATCAAAGGACAAGTGCGGTGATGAGATGATCAAGTAGGGGTATGGCTGGCGTCTGTCGGAGAATCGCAGATCGCCATCCGTCTCGCTGACTGCAGGCTCATACTCCGCACGTGCCGCAATGAGGCGGAGCATAGCGGAGTTGCTCGCTGCCGACTGCTGCTACCTGACCGCGTGGCTACGGTATCGAGATGGCTGCCTTGTTGCTCAAGCGTTTCGGACTTGCACCATCAACCATATCTCATTCAATGCTGTGGAGGCTTAGCAAGCACAGAGGACAATGACCAAATAGTCCCCAACTCCATGATCGTATCATGTTCTGCACTCAACCACTCTGTCGTTGTGTGCACGACCACAGTGTATCCACATCCAAAGTGCTGCTCCGTCGGAGCGGCTTGTGAGGCAATGCAGGCTGATCCACGCGAATCGGTAGATGATCAAATACGAGATTTGATCCGCAACCAGCAACAAGGGTCGCATCTGGCATTATCCAAACTCGCTCTCCAAGCCATCAACAACAAAATGCAACACATCCTCGTTGTTGGTCAGTCTGATCGCTCACTGATACTGCTCTCACGACACTAATCCGCGAGCGCCTTGACTAAAAGTTGAGTGCCCCGATCCATTTCGCAGGCGCCACGCAAGGCATCGGCGCTGCCACAGCCAAGGTGTTCGCTGCCAGCGGTGCATCTGTCACTATCATTGGTCGCAACGAAGCACTCGGTGCCGAAGTTGTTGGGGCCATGAAAGCCCTTGCACCCAACGCTGCACAGCAGCTGTTTGAGTTCCACAAGCTGGACGTCACCAGCATATCGTCCGTCAAAAACTTCTGCAGCCAGTTCCGCAGCGCATCTCTGAAGCTCCAAACGACACCTGCGCTCAATGGACTGGTTCTGTGCGCTGGTGGACTGAATTATGGCCCTCGCCGCGAAACTGCCGAGGGTATTGAGATGACTCTTGCCATGAACTACCTTTCTCGTTTTGTGTTTGTCAAGGAGCTGCTTCCCTTGCTCTCTGGTGGCGGCCGCGTCGTCAACTGCCTTGGTGCTGGAAACGGCGGGCCAGCCGATCTGCAAGATCTGCAGCTGAAGAGCAACTTCTCCTTCATCAGAGCAAGCTCGCAGCATGCTACGCTGACAGATGTCATCACGAGCGAGTTTGCGAGACGCCATAACCAACAGGGCATTACGTTCTATCACATGTTTCCGGGCATCGTCAACACAAACTCTGCTGCAAACCAGGGATTCCCATGGTTCATAGCTGCTGCGGGCAAACTTGCTCTGCCGTTGATTGGCAGCTCTCCCGAATCAGTTGCCAAGAAGATCCAGACTCTGATCACTGCAGACGAGTTTGCTCGCCAAGATCCCAGCAGTGTGCTCATCGGATCTAACGGCAAGCCCATCAAGCTCACTGACTATGTCGCCAAAGGTGGCAACGAACTGGGCAGGCAGGTCTGGGATGCCACAGTCCAGCTCGAATCCACGATCAAGATTTGATGCAATCTGCACCCAATCCCCACCAGCGACTGTCTGTTCTTAGCTCGACAAACGTCCCAAACCAATAACAGTTTTGCGATTCAAATGCATTGCGTTTACAGCTTTTATCTGATTGCTTGCTGCAAAGGAAACAAGTCAGATATTACTGAACGTTGCGTCGCTTAGTTGGACGCGAGCTCGATGCTGCTGTACTGGAGCTTTTCCCGCTGCTTGCCTGCGATCTGGGCAGCCTTGAGCGCAGCGTCCGTACTTCCTGCTCATCTTCATCCATATCCTGGCGCTCATCTTGGACATCTTGCTCTGCAGAGTTTCCTTGGTCAGGATCTCTTTTGATGGCAGCAATATCGGGCTCTATTGACTCTTGTTGGCTGTTGCTGTTTTCATCGGCTGGCTCAGCAACACGTAAGGCCGGACGACGCCTGGCATTCAATGACCAGGGTGACTGGCATACTCGACAGACACGGCGTGCCTCATCTCTAGACGCACGATGAAGGCAGTTTAGATGAATTCCAGTATTGCAGTTCTCGTTTGAACAAAACGTGCACTACCCAATCCAGTTGTTGGGTCCAGCGACAGACACATCTTGTTAGCACAAGCATTCAATCATAGCACCAAAACTCAAACAAGATTCCCAAGTATCGGCTTACTTGGCTCAGCAATGGCTGTCTGCAGAATAGACAGTCATGAACATATTCTTCATACTCTTCACGCAGAAACGGCGCGAGCTCAACGACGGAGCGGATTCCCAAGGACAGCTTGCCATCTCTATTTCAGAAATAGTACAGACAAGATGGCATAGAGTATCAGTATCATTAGGCATCGAAAGCAGAGAATGAAGCACATGGACAAACTTGTCTAGAAGCCAATAGTCTCGAACAAGACGGGCGATGAATTGCTCTGCGTCTTGCTTGGTCATCACAGGACGCAGATGAGCTGCTTCTCGCAAGGCTTTCAACGACGAAAGCTCAAATGGACTGTCGTCTTCGTCGGTAACAATCAAATGAATCTATAGTTGGTTCCAGAATTGGTTGGGTTTGAAAGGTTAGACACTGATGCTTGGCAAAGATGACAGACATTGATGAGATGCTGATAATGGCAGAGATTTACTTGCCATTCGCTTGAAGAAGTTGACTTCGCCAGGAGTATATACAGCCGAGAGCTGAGAGAGATCGTCAGCGAGCACATTGATCTGGGGCGATCCAGCGTTTTACATCTCGACTGTCAGCAAGCTTTTGGACTGCGAGTATGCACACGATATAAACACACGGCGAAGGAGAGAGAGAGATGCAGAGAAGCACTCACGAGAACGTAGCAATCGATGCCTGTTGCAGGATCGACACCTTTCTTGATTTCAAAGCCGTATTTGAGGGTCTCGGCATTGATTCGACCAATGAAGTTTCCAAAGTCGACTGGACGGGCGATGTTCTCTACATAGAATCAACAGAGGATGGTGGTTAGATGGGCAGCAGAGCTTTCCAACCAGCAGCGGGAAGGAAAGCACATGGTCAAAGACAGCTGACAAAAAGCCAATTACCGCTGCGGCATATTCTTGAATACAGCTCGGTGGCTTCCGGTAACGGGAGTCTCTGGCTGGACATGAGACCCTGCAGGAACATACGATGAGAATCTCCGTAAGAGGTGTCGATGGCAGCCATATTCTGTTGAGTGGCGAACATGGACGGTTGCAGGTCAGATGGGTTTGGCAAGTTGGATGTTCGGACAGTGGTTTCCTGGGGACGGTGGCGCACAAACTGCAAGAGCAAACAGCAAGCGAGCGACGAAGCGAATGTTGCTCGGACAATCCAAGCCAAGTCAAGCCAAACGCGACGACAACAACACAGAGACACAAGACTCTCATGCCGAGACAGACCCACAGTCAGGCACAGAGCAACGGCCACAGCCACAGCCACAGCCATAGTCAGCGTCAAGCTCGTGCACAGCCACAACCACAGCCTCGATCCATCACAGAGCAACAGCCCGAGAGTCCCGTGCGATCTGCAGCTCGCCGGGTTCGTCCAGTCCAGTTTGGGTCGCCGTCCACCCGCGACCGCTCGGCGCCGCATGTTGTGTTTCTCATCGACGTCGCTGCTGTTCGGTCTGAGCCAGTTGCTGGCACGGCGTCGATGGCCTCGGATGCTCGCACAAACACAGCGTCGTCACCATTGCAAACCGTCGTTGCATCTGTCCTTCGCATGCTGCTCTACTTTCACATCCACATCAACCACAACACAACGTGGGGCTTCGAGTTATTCGATGCTGCCGCAGATTCGGGTCGTTCCTCTGCTGGCGACGCTCGCTCTGTGCTTGAGCTCAAGCCAGAAACCATCCAGCGTCTGCATGATTGCTTGTCTGTCTTTACTCAACCATCTCAGCACTGCGCATCTTCGGACTCTCGCAACTCACGCAGCATTTCAGCACTATCGAATGTCGTCTCTCGCATCCGGAGTGTGCTCTATCTTGTGCCCTGGCATGCTGGTCCCGTGGGTCACTGCGAATCTGCCATCAAGCCAAAGTCTACAAAGCTTGGCTCGACAAGCGGCACAATCAAAGTCAGGTCGCATCTCATTGTTATTTCGCGTGTCCCAAAAACCATCAATGACCTCAGAGTTGCACTGGACTTTGATGCTACATTGTCGCGGAATGCCAAAAGAAACAACAGAGTAGACGATTTACTGCTGTTGGCCAAAAACGAGCTCGTAACTAAGGAGATGTGGGAAGAGTTTGTTGGAAACCGTGTTGCGCTCTCTTGGATTGATGTTGATCCTGCAACATCTCCAACTTTATGGAGTAACCAGGATGAGTCGACAACAACCGTTGAGTTGATAAAGACAGCGTTCTGTGCTGCCTTGAGAAGCATTGGTGGATGGCTATATACCACATCTGATTTGCTTGGGCCATTCAGGTGGCTTGAATTGCCAAAGTGCCTGCAGCTGATGCATCCACGCACTGTAGATACAGCCTTTGCACGCATGGTGATTACAGCCAATAGACCACATGAACTATTGAAGCTCTTTGACCGTATCGTGCTGCCCGTCGGATCGCTCAAGTCTCCTGTGCTCACAACTCTTCACATTGCAACGCTCCACATCGAGGGCATCCCAGAAATTCTCCAGCAAGTCGCTATGCAAGTCACTTATTTAACAAGGTATCTCGTCATATCAAATGGCAACGTTCTTGCTATTACAGACTATACTTTGAATCTCACTTTGCTGTGTATTTGACTGCCCAGCGTTACAACATCGTCGATTCGAAACTCTATTTTTGCATCGAACGAGCAGTCTATAAATGCCTCTGGTGTTGTGCCGGACGAGTATTTCTCTCCAGATATGTTCTGTGGCGAACCGTTTGCCTGTGTCAGATATCATCCGACAGATTTATCTGGAAATACACAACTGGACACATCCTTTGATCGTCTGTTTGCATGGTTACGCACAAATCGTTTAGCTCTTACTGGTCAGCTCTCATTCGCAAGAGAGCCCGGCAGTTCGTTGCATCACCACTCGTCGAGATCGTCGACCACAGAGATCGACACGTCTACCATCACAAAGACTTTTGCACTATTTCCGATGCTTCCATCGTTGTTTGTCATGCGCATACTTTCGGATGACTCTAAGGAATCTCCAATATCTGTCCAAAACTCTGGACGAATACGAGCCGAGCAACAAAGATCGCTTGAAACGGCAGTTCTGCCATGGTTGCAACCACGGCTACCAACATTACTGCAATCATTTCTTGAATCTGGCTCGTGGTCGGATACAGGCGTAACCGAGTTGCAACATATGCTCTTTGGGCTTTGGAGTCCCGATACATCTAGATTCATTCAGTCCCCTTCACCAAGACGCCGCAGGTTTGTCTCGAATGGCGACTATTGTTTTCTGCCCTGCCCGTTTGAAACTTATCCATACTGCCAAAAACATGGTTTTCAGAAATAGTGTTATAGCAAGCACTCCAACCAAACCCGTTCCACGACTCGACATGCAGTTGTTTGTCGAGCCTGCCAAAAGCGCTGAACAAATATACAAAGAGTTTATGACCTGCTATTTCGATGTAATGTATGAAAAGGTGGGTTGGTATGCTATGAATTATCGTGCGCAACGTGCTCATGTTGGCTGATTCTTTGTACCTTGAATGGTACTGTAGACATCGCTCGTTGTGTTTTTGAGCGAGCGGATTCCACAGCTATACGAGGCATTAAATACAGCAGCCTCAAATAGCCAGCAAAATGATGATGCTGTAAGTTGATTTTGATATCGCAACCAAGATGTGGCTATGGAGCTGACTGACAACTTGGTTGTTCATATCTACTCTAGATCAAGTTATTGATGGGATTTTACAGCAGTAGAGCATTCAAATCGATTGATTCAATCATATCGCGTCACAAACAGATTCCAGAAATCCTAGCTGATTCGCTGACTAGTGCAGAAAACAAGACGGTAGCGCTATTGGCTGATGCAAACGTGCTCGATGACACTGAATGGGCTGCAGCAAGACTGTGGATTACGAGAACGCGTGAGAAACTGTCAGTTGAGAAACAACATGATGAGCAAGAGTTGCGGTTAGAAATCAAGCAGGCCGCACGACAGCTGCGCACTAACGAGTGAGTACAGCCTTTGCAACACGCGATCATGGCCACAGTCTAACTGTTTTGATGGTTGCGAGAGAATAGAGCACTGCTACAAATCACTCTCTGGCTCGAGTCACTGCGCATTTCGCACGAGTTTGGATACGAGCTGCCAGTCATAAGCCTATGCACATCTCTCCAGGATTCTCAAAACAAAAAGTCTCGCAGAAAGTCGCATAGGGCCTCCAAGGAACAAATCAGTCCTGCTATGGCCACTAATACTCGCGGCGAGTATGTCGCAGCGATTGACGCACTAATGGATCATATTTGTATTTGGACTGTCCATGACTGCGGTATCGATTTGCTGTTTGGTGACGATACTGGATCAAGCAAAGACAAGAGTAGTGATCCCAAGCAGCGTAGATTTGATCTCTGGCGAGACTTTGTGTCTGCGATTTGCATTACATTCTACAAGGAGCAACTGCCAGACATTGTCGAGATGCTTGTGACGAAAGCTGGTGGAGATGCAAGTCTGGACGATGCGGATCAGAACACAGCGCCAAAGTCTCCCTTCTTCAAGAACCGCTTGAAAGCCAAACAGGCTACTGACCAAGATATCAAAAGCCTTGGGTCGGATTACATACAGCGACAGAAGCGTAGTCAAGTAGAAGTGAGCTCATCGAGTGTAATACAAGGCGAGTCCTCTGAACAGTCTTATCAGCAGTATAGTGGCAGTGGGCAGAAGCATGCAGCTGCACAGCCGACAGCGGCGACGCACGCGAGCCGATCTGTTCGCCCGATCCTCAAGCATCTTTCGCGACGTCAAATTGATCTGCAACCATCGAAGCCTGCGAGCCATAAGACGCGAGCAGCACCAGTCGTTTCAGGTCTTGCATTCAAATCATCTACGTCTCGAATGCCAGCATTGCCTAAATCCAAGGCAGTTACCGAGACTGCAGCGTCGAAGCTGGCTTCGTCATCTTCACTCCGACGACAAACGGCAGACAGGGTTACTGTGAGTGATTTCCTTGCGGTGTCTGGCAGCAAGACGGCCCAACAGCGCCAGATGATGCCCGCGCCAGCAGGCGTGGCAGCCAAGCAACCATCTGCAGTTGCTAATGGTACAATCGCATCACCATCAGAGTGCAGGTCAGGGAAGCTACTTGTTCCAGAAACACCAATGTCGCAGCGCATTGACCGACGACAGACATCCGCAGTCACCACAGCGCAGCACCAACCGAGTGCATTTGGTGTTCGAGGTCTGTCTTGCTTGAGCAGCGACGACGAAGATATCCAAAGTCCATCTCGAGGTTCCAACGGGGGATCTGCCCGGTACAGACGAGCAGCGGGACTCGATACACAGACAGATATACCCACAACGCCAAGCAAACCAACAAAACGAATTCGAATAAACTAGGATCTGAAGTGCGGTCATCCAATGCTTTGTATCATATCGTCTGGCTGGTTTGTGCACAACTGCTGCTAAAAGCTCATTTCAAGAGTTGGGCAGAGGATTTGGGAAAGGGAAAGGGAAAGGAGGGAAAGGAGGGAAGGAGAGGATTGTCACGCCAAGTTGGCGAGTTGGCAAGTTGACAAGTTGGCGGACACCGAAAAGCCGAACATTCGCATTTGTGCGAGTTCCACTGTAAAACTCAACATTTTGCACAGAACTGCCACCACAAGTGACCAGCAGCCATGACGCTTGTTGCGGAGGTGAGCAGAACCACAACCAGAACCACAGCCACAACCACAGCCACAGCCAGAGACAGAGACAGAGACAAAGTTGAAGACACAGGCATAACAACAGGAGCAGGAAGAAGCGGAACTCGCTTTGAGTCTTGCCAGCAACTTGGCTGTGCTACCGCCAATATGTTCTTGCAGCATTGCAGCATTGGTTTTGCGGGTGCGACTTGAGAACCCACAGCCAACAAACAGCCAACAGCCAACAACAAACAAACGAACCACATCCCGTCTCTCTCTGTCTCACACACATACCGTCTCACACACATCCCGTCTCTCTCTGTCCTTCTCTCTCCTTCTGTCCATCAGCTTCTGCGCACAAAATCCGTTGGGTTTCTGGGCGGCCTTGCGCTCGTCTTCAACCAGGTGAGCCGTAAATCGAAACATGGCCGCTTTCGCTCTTATTGGACCCCTTTTACCCTCCACCGCCCCCCACATTGGCGCTGCGCCGATCAGTTCATATCACATCATGCCACAACTATCGTCATCAGAATCGACCAGATTATACTACAACACTGTCGTCTTGTCAAATGCTGTCCAATCTCTCTCCTTTGCTCTTTATCTAATCGTTCCTGTTTACTTTAACCCCTTCACCGCCACAGATGACAGGCCCCGCCATCCCATTCACAAGCGCAAACTTCCAGAGTCCAGGATGGCTCCTCACTACTTTCATGTACATCATGTTCTCCATCATATCGGGATTCTCAATGCTCTTTTGTATCGAAGCAATCAGATGCATCCCTGGAAATGCACACTTTCAGGTAACTCCTGTGTCATTTGTGCACTCTCTGCGATTGCTGGGCAGCTGATCTCTTACGACGCCTCCGATAATCATCGCCTGCCAGGGCAACGTCGAGTATGGTACCATCATCAACTTCTACTTTGGCAAGAATCTGCACTACGTTGCACAGTTTGTTCTCTACGGCGCTCTCCAGTCCAATGCCATCCAGTGTATTGTCTTGACTGCCCAAGCAACAGATAATCTGCTGATCTCTGCGGTCGGAAAGACTTGCGGTCTTGCTTTCGACGGAAGGTGGATCTGCCCAACCATGCAGAGTGTTGGATACCCCTCGCCATTTGAGAACACATTTATGGTGTTTACTGTCGGACTACTGGTACGTGCTCGCCGACTTTAATTGAAATCCTCCAAACTTCAACTGCACAGACTCACGCAACAGCCACATTCCAGGTTGTCCTTGTATGCTGTCTGCCACTTGCATTCGCAAGTATGGACAACAACATCATCTTCAACATCCTTATGATGGGCCTCTCTCTTCTGCTCGGTTTCTCATGGATCGCATCCTCGTTTATCACTGGGATTAATACAACTCGAGTGCCTGCAACCACACCATTTCATCTAAAATACGGCGAAGTGGTCGGCACTGTCATGCTCAATCTCGCTGCAACGACAGTCATTCCAACGTGGATCAACCTCAAGCACAGGGATGTCAATGTGCAGAAGCTTGTCTGGATGTCAAGCATCGGCACATCTGTTTACTATGTCATTATCGGCATCATTTGCGGCTGGGCTTTTGATCTTGACGACTCAGGCAACTTGCTCCACTCGTTACTCATCGACGGCAAGCCACAGATTATCGCAAACATTTCGATTTTTGTCTTTGCATATGTCATGCTACTTCCCTCGATCCCTGTTTCCTTTATTGTGTCGCGCGACAATCTCGTGCAGAATCGAGTCGTGCGGCCCTCCATCGCAACACTCTTATCAATTGTCCTACCCTGGTTCATTCTCATCCCTCTTCAGACTGGCACGGCGATTGTTGACTTTCAGTCCTGGATGTCGCTCATCTTCTGCTCATCTGCCAATTTTATCATACCAGTTCTAGTACACTTTCAATCCATCAAGTTTCGCCGCGAATTCAATGCGAAGCGGAGTAGGTTTTATTGTATTGCATTTGAGCTTACTTGCCACATAGTCCTCGAGCCAAGTTATTGATCCTGTGCGTTGGTTTATGATGCTGTAGTCTTGACCAAGAACCAGATCTCCCTATTGCTGCAGATTCACAGCAACTCGACAAGGATTACCTCATTCATTGACAAGCAGTACCTTGCAGCCTCGGATAGCAATGTCGATACTCCATTTATGGATATGCCGGTGATTATCGTCAAGGCGCCATCAGATGAGCATGAATCGCCCTCGCTTCCGCCGCGTATTACTTTGATTCCGCCTTCCGAGCACAGTAGTGTCCAAAACATGGCAGTTGAAGCGATACAGCGTGCTGATGATATACTTGGTCGCAGTTCCATCCAGTCGTACCATTCAGGCAACTCTCATAAAAGCCGGTCTTCTTGGATCATGCAAGCAAGTGACCGAGATGAGCGCGTCACTCTGCAACAAGAGATCCCCGATGCAAGCGCTGTCTTTGTCGATCCCTCCACAACTGGCTTGCCATTAGATATCCTGACACAAGACGTTCCTGAACCTGAGCCCCTTGGGTTTGGACGGTCTGCAGATTTGCCACCCAACGAGAGCGATCGAGAACACAATCAATCTACACAAGGCAGCGGGTTTCTTCGATCATTCTTCACTATAATGTCAAATACGCACCACACAGCGCGTCCTCATGCTTCTCCTCCACCGATTCCATCCATCTGGCGGAACAGCGGCGAGGAGGAGAAGCAAATATCGCACAGTCAGTCGCAGGAAATCGTGGACTCTGGTGCAACGTTGCCGATCGGATCGTTGGAATGCTTGCACGTCGGCGATACTGAAAAGCGATCGCGGACACCAAGTCCGTTGCGGCATTCTCCGCTGCTTGCAGCTACATCGCTGCCAGCCGCCATGCGATCTTCAACCGAGGGTGTATTGCTCGCTGCACCGACACTGATATCCCAGCGCCGTGGCTCGCAGAACTCTCACGTCTCACACCTCACACATCTCTCTGGTACGCATGTCAGTTCTACGACAAGCACGACAGGCGACGCCAAGTCCCTTCCATATGAGCGAGAATACGTTGCACCAGAATTCCACGTTGTGCCACGCTGGATTCCCATCTCTGTGAATCATCTAGCTCATGCGCTGCTCTGGGTCACGATTGTGATCTGCGTCGGCAACTTGGCCTTTTTCGCATATCTAAAGGGTACGGGCCAGACTTAGAGTCGCTCTTACCCTATTTTTGCTTTATTATGCTCGATGTTACATGTCAATACACTTTCTTACACTCGTTTCTTTTATTTGTGTTATGGCTTTCGCCTGAAAACAAAAAAGGTCGCGGTCGAGACCACGCATCGCTCCGCGGCGGCTCGTGAATCAATCAAGTTCGCGGAACCAAGACTTCTAGAATCGTTGTATTTTGACCAAAATCAAAGTGTAACTCGTGTACTACCAGGCCAGGCCATGCCATCTCTCTCTTTTTCTTTCTTTCCCTTCCTCTGTTGCTTCTTTGCCACATACAACACATAAATACCAAGCTTCTTGATCATAGTCCCTCGGCAAGCTGGAAAATATCCATCCTCTGCCGTAACTTGTGCTTCATCTGCTGGTCAGCGAATATATGTTCGATAGCGCCACGAGCCAACTTGAAGATATCTTGCTTCGAGAACCCAAAATGGCGCGCCACCAATTCATACTCACCCGACAATGAGCATTCGAAAACGCCTTTATCGTCCGTACAAAGCACGCAGGGGTGTCCCTCAAAGAAGAAGCCACTAAAATGGTGATCATCTATGCTCTGCACTGTCTTTGTAACCAGATTGCTCGACACACACATTTCGATGGGAACAGTTTGGTTCATGACATGGTCCTTGATAGCACCGTCTAAATACGTGCCGTGGCCGATTCGGTCTGGAAGGAACTGTATCATGGTCTGCGTCTCTGCATCTAGGCCGGCAACCTCGGCCAAATGCAGCGTGATTTTCAGGCCGTTTGCTCGTGCTTTGTGGAATGCTGGGACAAGTGCTTCAAAATCGCCACAGTTGGGGTCGCCGCACAGATCGACGCCAACAACGCCCTTGTCCTTGTATGCGATGGCGAGATCCACTGTTTCCATGCATGCTTGCAGCGAGTGTCTGCGATCCAGACTGAGAATGAGACGCACTTGGATGAGGTTGGGGTGGAGAGACGGATCGAATGAGTCGATCGCATCGCGGATTCCGGCAATCATGGCGTCGACATATGTCTGCTTGGTGGTGAGATCAGTGTCGGGATGACTTCGGGGGGTTGAGCGAAGCTCGAGATAGTGGCACCCATCCGCAGCAAACTCCCTGACAACGTTGCGGGTAAAGTAGCGGACATTGTCGAAACTGTTGGAGAGCTGGTAAATGAACTTGAACAGAGGGAAGAACACTTCGAGGCTGTTCATGGTGCACTGCACTTCGAACTCGGCAAACTCGGCATGAAGCGGCGAGTCGGAGGGAAGACGGCCGAGCAGCTCTTTGATCGAGTCGCGGGAAATCGATCCGTTGAGGTGCGCATGGAGTTCCTGTCATCGCAGTCGCAGTTGTGTCGAGCGGTCGTTGGACAAGCCAAATGTCAATGCCAGTTTGTCGAATAGACACGATTGCAAGCATCAGCATCAGCATCAGCATCAAGTACGAGACCCATTGCAAGCACAGTCATAGCCATGCAGGCGATGCGATTCTACTCACAACTTTTGGCAGACGACGACAGAATGCTGCGAGGTCGCTGTCTGAAGACATTGGAATGCAACTTTTTGCTGGGCAACAAATGAAGGAAACCATTTCTTTCAGGAGAAAGCGTTGCGCCACAGTTTCATTTCAGCGATCCTTTGCTTCCGTGCGAGCTCAAGCTCGATGCAGATCCAGTGCGTGCTGGCTGTTTGATGCGGCTGCTGCCAGTGATCGGCCCACGAGGAATAGGCGGCGGCTGCTGCTGAGCTTGCTGCTGCTGCTGTCCAACTCTTCCGCTCGATGTTACTTGTTTCATCGATCCAGAGAATGCTGATTGCATTCCTGCCTTGTCCGACGCTGGCGGTAACCCAGAAGCATCTGGGAAGTCATAGCACATATTGTTAGATGCAAATGAGGATACATAGAGGGCAGCATTCAGCAGCATGTCCAACCATTCAGATTTGTCGTGGACATTTGGCGTACAGGCGTTCGCGATCCAGAGGAAGGTCCTTGCTGCTGCTGCTGCCATGCCTGCGGTGGGTCGTTTGAGTCCTGGCGAGTCATCTTGCTCTGCATTCCCTGCTTTGGATGCTTGCTTGAAGCGGGCTGTGCACCAGCAAGTCCATTGCGACTGCCAGAGCGCGATGAGTTTTGGGAATCTGATCCGATATCCGGAAGACTGCGACGAACTGCGCCTCCCATGATTTGAACCGGACCTCGCCCGGCTGCACGACCATTCAAGCTGCCAGTCGATCCTGTTTCGAAAGCCTCGTCGTGTAGACTACCAGTCACGCTCTCTGCACGCGAGCTGACGCGAGAAAGCTGGCGCGATGGAGGGAGCACGCCATGCTGCCTCATCAGATCCTGCAGCAGTACATTGAACTCTGGCAATCGTAGCCCAACACGATTCAGCTCTGTTAGAACAGCAGTGCTGACTTCACGCGCCTTGCGAACAGCAAAGTCCTGTTCTTCTGGAATCGGCGTTGACGCAGCGCTGCCTGCCTTGGTGCGAAGCTGGCGGGCAAGCGTCTCAGTCATCTTGATCGCTCGATTGCGCTTGACCTGCTGCTCTTGGATCTCTCGGTCAAGTGTTTGCAGACGAGCCTCGAGGAGTTGCACAGACTGCAGGCGTTCGGCTTCTTCGTTTGACGACTGCATCAGGTTGATTTCAAGCTGCTGCAGTTGCTGCTGCAGGTCCTGAATCTGCTCGCGCTTTGTTTTGTAGTTTTCCATCACCTGGCGATATTCCTGCAGAGTGACAGCATTGCAAACACATCAGTACGAATGGTTACTGAGTGGATCTTTGTAGAATAACAAGAGAAGAGGCGCGCGTACCGTTTCTAGCATCTCCTTGTGCTGTACGTCCTTGCTGTTCATCTCTGCCTTGTACAAGCTGAGCTCGGCCACATCTCAGTGGTCAGCAGCCTGTCTTCCACATTTGTACAGGCTGATCAAAAGAGTCTTGACTTACTTCATGCGATACGACTCGTTGCGATCATTCATCAATTTCAGCGTATTCTCGAGTGCCTTGATCTCTTTCTCGGCCTTGCGGATATTCGCATCGAGCTCATCGCCTTCACGTTGCAGCTCCTCGCGCTTCTGTGCTGCCTTGATAACATAGTATGCCTGTGTATGATCTTCTTCACCTTCTTCAGGCGCAAACTGCGTCATCAGAATCTCAAATCTCTTTTTCAGTTTCTCTACTTTGCCAACACGCTCGCGAAGCTCCGCAGCAGCAGAGTGTCTTTCCTCTTCTGCATTTTTGATCTGAATCCGAATCATGTCTTTGTGGATATCAATCTCCTTGGTGCGCTCTTCGAGAGCCAGTTGAAGTTGCACTTGGCGCGACTCGAGCGAGAAGACTTCATCTGCACGTGAGTTGAGGAAACCTCGAAGCTTTCGGAGCTCAAGACGCAGAATGTTCTCTTCCACCATCACATCTTCCTTTTCCTTGGTTTTAGCAGCGAGTTGATGTGACTATGAGAGTAATCATGATGATCAACCAATGTCAGCCTGTGCCTGTGCCTGTGCATCGCTTAGATTTAGTGCCAGAGTGCCAAACCGGACAGCGACTTACAGCGCTTTCGTTGTACATGTTGAGCTCATCAATGCTTGCGATGATGGATGTTTTGGTCTTCAATAGATTATCCATCTGACGCTTGGCATGACGTAAATCGTCTTGGGATCGTTTCAGCTGGGTGTTGAGCAGCGTCCAGCGTGATGTTTGTGTTTCAAGATCCTTGTTCAAATCCTCGATCCGCTTCAAAAGCACTTCCTTTTCTTCGTCGGTTCGATCGCCCTAGCTCAGTCATGCTCAAAACAGATAAGACACGATCCTCAAAAACCCGCGATATAAAAGGGTGGAAATCAGTTGATAAACTTGCCTGTGCACGACGCAACTTGCGTTCAAGCTGCTGGATCTGGAACTCCATTGTGTAGAGCATTGCACGCTGTTTGAGTGCTTCTTGGTCCAGACGATTGATCTTGGTCTTGAGATTGCGTAGAGCAGCTTCGCCACCCATGATCTCGGCACTCAAATTCTTTTCATCCTGCCGAAGCTTGAATAGCTCTTGGCTCTTTTTGAATTCTATCGGCAAGCAGTATATTTTACATGGTATCAGATGTCATTGATATTTGACAGAGTTTGTTGGTATCATCAACTTACGAGATTCACGCAGTGCCTTGATTTGGCGATCAAGGTCTTTGTCTTTAGCCTCTTCTTTGCGGAGCATCTCTTGAAGCTGTGTTTCAAGATCATCGCAAACATTAGTCCAATCCGATTATACTGATTACATGCCATGACTCCAAACCTCTTCACTCTTGGCTTCCATGGTCATTGTTTCGTCATCCAGACTGTAAAGTTTCTGCTTGAGTTCCTCATGCAGCTTTCGGTCTTTGCTCAGCTTGGTTTGTCGATCCTGTAAATCTCCCTTGAGATTTGTCAATTCGCTTTTCTTGTTCACGAGCTCGGTCGCAGCTGTTACACACGCGTCGTCAGTCACAATCCGCATGTATCCAGTAACACATGCAAGTCTATAGTACTAAGTATCCTCACATTTGTTGAGTGTGCTTCGAAGAACTTCGACTTCGTCACGGTACTGCTGCAAACTAGCCGTTGCATCTGCATGTTGCTCTCTGCCAAACGCCATGTGCCCACAATCAGTAAGACTTACAGCAGCCTTACAATGCCACGATCGCTTGTTCAAGCACATATTGACGTACCGATACTTGCAAACACTTCGCTCACTCAAAACAATCGCTTTCTCCGTCTCACTATTCTGCGACAACTGCTGATTTAAGAAATCCTGTCTCTCCTTGGCAATCTGCTGCGTTGCTAGAATCTCTTGCTTCTGGGTTTGGTATGCTTCTTGAGCACGCAGGATATCTTGGTCGCGTCGCTGCATGTTCATGATGGCTGCCTCCCATTGATTGATCAGATCCTGTCGCTCTTGATGTATTTGCTTGAAGGCATCCGTTGTCTTGTCGAGTTCTATCTGTGCAACTTGAGTTTCGGTCACCTGCCCCCCCCCCCCCAAAAACACAAGAATGCCATGACCAAACACAGATTAGTATGCAACGTCATGCATTGTGAAAGAAATGATTGAAGACTATCGACGGGCTACAAGAGCATGTATAGTACACTCTCTCTCCCATCCCACATTCCCCAAATCAATCCAATTACCTCTGCGCTCAGAGTCGCCTTTTTCTTATTGACCTCTTGCATAAACTTTTCAATGGACAGATTAAGCTCCTTGATCTTAGCTTCGTCTTCTTTAGAATACTTGATGAGAGCCATATTGTCTTCCTCTTTTTCACTTTGCACACGGAGCCACTCGGTCAGTTCGTCAGTTTCTAGCTTGAGCTCAGTACGAATAGCCTCGATTCGTTCGTTGCCACGGTAAATGCTGTTTTGCAAGGTGTTGAGCTATTGATAGATTGAAAGTCAGTATATCTGGTATATATAGGAGTGTTGATTGAGCGATTGCGGCGTCGATACATACATGGTCGGTGATGTCTGATACACTGTTTCCAATCTGCTTGATTTCGAGTGTAAGACGGCCACTTTCGCGATCTGCCAACTGCTTGAAATGCTCCTCGGTTTCAATCTGTCTGCTCTTTGCATCATACAGCGCCTACCGTTTTGGAAACACGGAGAGGGCAAACCCAAGTCGGTGACGAATGCAAATCAGCAATACTTGAAAGATACAAGCCGTATACCACCAATAGTAGAGCAGAATCTTGGTTGAGAGACAAACCTGTGTGTGATTAAGTTCTTGCTGGACATTCTTCATATGCGCAAGGATCGAGTTGCTGCGTGAGGAGTTGTCCTCTGTTGTTGCTACTAGATTGTTCAGCTTGCTTTCAAGCAGCTTTATCTATTGATTCCCATTAACAGCAGTTCCAATACATGTACTGCGTTGTTAGTTTTATGCTGCTTTCTGGCTACTTGGCACGCTCACGGCAACACTTGTTATGGTGTGCGATGCAGCTTGCTTTCGTTAAAGACGCGTCAGAACAAGGGGTATCAACAAGCGCGCTCAACACCACGTACCGTCTGGCTCAGTTTCTTGTTTTCTTCATTGGCGAACCTCGGCAGCGAATGAACAAACTGGTTGTCGTCAGGGTCGGCCGATGCAGCCTGGTACATGGACTGCGAGCTCAGCATCGTGTCGTTGTTTCCGTGTTGGCTGGATATCGATGCAAACAAAATCAAGAATCAAGAATCAATCAGGACAACCAGCTGTATGTACCATCTTCATTTTGCGTCGCTGATCGACCGATGCAAGCCATCACATACAATCTTGACCTTGTCTCTTCTTTTGATTAGCACTGAAAGAGTTGCATTAGCAAGCTCCTCTCGTTCTTGCAGCTTTCTCGTCAGATCTTCCATCTGGATTGTTATCTCTCGATTTGTACCAATCGTCGCCTGAAGTGCTGCAAGCTTATCTGTCAACTGGGCAATCATTGTCTCGGTTTCTACGACTTCAGCTATACTCCTCTCGACCGTGAATTTGGCAGTTTCAAATCGTTTTTGGGCTTCCAGTCTCTCATTCTTGAGCTGGTTGGACTCTTCTTCCAACAAAGCACATCGTTGTTGGAGTTGCTCCAACTGAGTCTTGTATCTGATGATCCATTCCAACCAGTCAGTCAATAGATATGATCTCGTTTTATAAATGCCGTGGTGAATTGGGTGGTTGGAAAGCTTACACTGCTGCAAGATGCTCAGGATCCTCATCGAAATCGTGGCCAGAAAAAGCGAGACCGCCACTACTTCCACGGAGTGATGCAGTAGATCCTGAATGTGTTGGGCGATTCGTGGCAAGATCTGTCGATGAGGCTGAGGCAGGAGAACTATTGAGAATCTTTTGAGTGCCGTCCAAGAGTGTTCTGAGCACTGTGGTCGATGAGAGATTTGCTGAATTCTGTAGTGCAGCGCTTGGTGATTGCGGCACTGTCACAGCGGTTTCTGATGATCTTGCTGGTGTATGCGATGAACTGAATAGTGCATCTGGGTTGTCGAGTAGCAGTTTCGAAAGAGCAAGATTTGGAACGTGGCTCTGGATCACGCTGTTGCAGCAGATACATGTCGCAGCAATTCGTCGTTCACTTCGTGCGGACATGAGCTGATTTGATAAGCACTGCCAAAGAACTTATTTTGTCAGATGATATGGGTACGCTCTGTCCTAATGAGATCATGGCTCAGACCTTTTCACAAAATGAGTGACCGCATCTGGCAGCAATGGTCAAAGCCAAGTCAGATGCTATTGATAAATGGTAGTCGCATTGCTTTCCTGACGATAACAATGAAGCTTACGGAATAGCTAGAACAGGGAAGCGCAATCTGTTCCGACAAAGAGGACACGCCATCAAGTCGGTCCCAAGTTCATCTTGGCCGCTAGGAGAGACGAGGCTTGCTGGTCGTGTTTCTAGTGTTTGTGCAGGTCGAGATGCAGGCGGCGATAGAGGCGTCTCCTCATTTCTTCGGGCTGACGGAGTTACCTTTTCCAAGTTGTACCAGTTGCTCACAAGCAGATTTGAATGCTCCTCAGCATTCATCTGTGCTGTTTGTGATGGGTTTGTGATTGGAGATGGCACCTCGGCACGCTCGCGCGATGAAACCAACGATGGTGTCGATGTGGCAAGACCTCCAGCGACCGAGGACGGCATTGCTTGTGATAAGCTGCCTCGTCGTACTCGCACTGCTGGCGGAGTTCTAATAGCCAACGCGGCCCGCAGTCCTGGAGCACCCGACACAGCTGAACTTGAGGCTATGCCATTGCGTAACGTCAATGATGGTGTAGTCGAATGCTGCGACGACGCGTTTCTTTCCTCAGACATCTCGGCCATCCAGCGCCGCTGCTGGTCCTTGAGACGCTCAAGCTGCTCAGACTTGCGTGTCACAGGCTGTGGCGATAAACCAATCGTTCCAAGTTTCTGAATCGGCCTGCGGGCAGGTTTTGGTGTCATGCCGTTCGATTGCAGTCCTCCTTGGAGTAAAAACGTGTTTCCAAAAGAATTTGTGTATTCATTCAAGTCTTGCGGATCAAATAACAAACGTCGCAGCACCCGATCCAGGTTTGCTAGCAAAGATGAACGTATCCAGCTGCGAAAGAGCAGCAGGATCTGAATTCCATTGAGGCCAATGCTTAAAGTAATACTCGTTCTTGACACTTTCGAGGAAACTTGAAACGCGG
>JH392930.1:33750-53395 GCA_000235945.1 Homolaphlyctis polyrhiza JEL 142
TCAGATTCACCCAATAAGCAGTCCGATTGACAAAGCGGTTCTTCAGCAATCTGGCACAGATCAACACCAGCAACAGCAACACCAACAGCGCTGGCTTCAGTGACTTGATGCGCTGTACGGCTGTCCGACAGCAATGTTGCGGAAGCAGCAGTGGTTTCCTGCATGTGTCTATTACTTGAGCTGATGGAACTGGGGTCTGTTGAGCGGCGTGATTCCATAACTGACTCCGCGACAATCGGCGTATCGACAATAACTGGCGATGTGGGCATCTTTTGCAGCGAGCTGATACTAGAAACAGAGGTCTGTCGATTGTGAGTTTCTGACGCGCTAGAAATCGGACGCTCGGGGATCTGGCATGGTGCCTCAGTCGAAAGTACGTTGCTGCTGATAGTGTTGCTATAATCACACCAACCGTGTCAGTTTGAACAAAAATGATTGCATCAGCCTGATAGAGCTTGCCTTGAGGGTGCCACTATCTGCATTGGACGATCGCATTCGTTCGATGGGTGAGGTGATTGTGGCAACTTTTGTAGATGGCAAGTTTGTGCGCTGCTCTCTGAAGTCATCGAGCATTCAGCTGGTAACTGCTCCAGTCCCGCAGCTTTGGCTTCGCGATGTGGATTTTCAGTACCCAGTGTGATACGACGTCTCTTACGGCTCCTCAGCTCGTACAAGGAGTTTGTGTGCCGATCCGTGGCTTGTTTGGATGTCACCATTGGAAATGACTTGCGAGCACGCTTCTCGATTCTCATTTTGGGTGTTTCACGAAGAAGCCACTGAGATGTCGTACCGATACCCTGAAATGGATCGACTGAACCTGCGGATTTGACGCGGTCGCGGGAAGCATGCACAAGAGGAGTTGGTGCAGCAACAGAGTGGCGCTCTGAAAGGTCAGAGCTGTGAGATAGCGCATTTGTTTGGCACTTTGTGATCGAACCCTCGCGAGATATTGTCGATGTGAGTCTGTTGGCAACATGGGCTGTAACTGGCGTCGTGATGCTGCTGGCAGATCGAGATGATGTACTGCCAGCGACAATTTGATTTCTGTGATGTTTCTCGTCGCTGAGCGTGTCTGATTTGACGTTACTTGCATTCGATGAAAGATGCAGGTTTCCAGAGAAAAGGTCGAATGACAGCGGCCGCGGTTCTGTTTTTGCAGGTTTGCGACTGGCTGCTGTAAACAGGCAAAGAACATCATCGCTAGGAGGCACGACGCTACTTTCATCTCTATGGTGTGATGGCGGTGTGGTAATATGTCGACGATGCACATTGGTTGGCGTCTTGATCCCTTTTATGAAGCCGCAAAACGGTGCTGTTGCGTTGATGAGGAGTGTCTGTGAATCAAGATCGTCGTGACTATGACTTTCAGACTGCCGCATAAGCGGCAAACTCAAAGCATGCTCAGGCGACTCAAACGACGGTGACAAGAACGATGGCACTGCATTGGAACGACGAAGATCACTCATCACATTGGTGGAAGCTGGTAGATCGGCGGTAGTTTGGACAGGTGTTTCAAAAGATGGCGACCAGGCAACATCAGCCTCCATTTGTCTTTGATAAACGCGTCCCTTGATATCTCGAGATTCGCATGAGTTGGATGAGACAGTGAAGTCGGTGGACGTACGTCGAGAATCTGATGAGTTGCGATCAGCCGGTGTTCTTGCTATCGGGGTATTACCCAATGCAGAATCTGTCGAGAGTGAGCGAGCAGCAATCATTTGCGCGAGCGATGAAGCACTCCGTGATCGAGATGACGATAGTTCTGATACTCCTGGCAGCACAGCAAGGCCTGCAGGTGGTGGATCCGACGCTGTAAGTTGAGCCGTTGTACTGACACTGCTAGATCTGGACATGCTTCCAGCATCGACAAAGAGATCGTTGAGTGGAACGCAGTGGGACGGAACGTGCAAGTGTCTTGTCTTGAGGAGTTCAGGTTGGGCAGACATGGGATTTGCTACTGGAGCCTGTGGCTGTTCCCAAGCAGGTTCTGGCGAACTGGATGTTGGTACATCTGAGAGAGGCGACAATGATGGATCAGCATCGGATTGACGAGCAGTTGCACGAGACGGAGCACCTTTCTGCTGTTTGTTGGAGTCGTCATTCGAAGCGTCTCTTGGTATATGTTCATCCGCCAGCATTGTTGGATGTGGTGGTTTGAAATCCAGTTCCAGGCCATCACCGCTGCCGTTGTTGTTGTTGTTGTTGTTGCTGTTGCTGTTCTCGTCAACTTGTGAGCACAAGCGTCCACTCGTGCAGGGTTCTGTCTCATACGAGTCCAAGCGCCAGAGCTGGCGGGGACGTCGCTGCTGCTGCTGCTGCTGCTGCTGTTGTTGTTGTTGCTGTAGACGGTGCCGCTGCAGCAACTGGAACTGAGCGAGAGTCCTAGCAGGCGACGGAGCAGGAGTCTGGCTGGCTTGAGTAGAGCCGGCAGTGGGAGTTGATGGAGTTGATGGAGCCGTTGAAGCGGTTGAGGCAGGGCCGTATCTCACAGAGCGACGGCGATGCTCTGAGCCAGACAGTCTGTGCTGGCTGGGCATTGCTGGAAACTTGAAGCTTCACAATTCAGACTGCGATGCTGCACAGAGAGCAGCGCGAGGAGCAGCGCAGGGAGCAGCAGCACGATGGCGTGGTATTCACTGGATGCGCCGGATGCACAAGTCCAGACAAAGCGAGCGAGTTTGTTGAATCTGAATCTGAATCTGAATCTGAATCTGAATCTGAATCTGAATCTGAATCTGAATCTGTCCGCTTTCCCTTGTTCAAAACAACCAACTACAACCAACTACAACCAACAAGGAAACCTCGTTCCCATCAAGAGACCTATTCATTCATAGCGAGTCTAACATGGCACTGAGGCTGAACAAGTCTACGGATTGATCACTGGACCCATAGGATCGTACACGGGATGTCCATCAACCTTTCGCATCGGATGGCCGAATCGTGTGCGCGATTGAGCAGCAACTGATGCAAAGCCAGCTACAAGTGCAAACAGAATCGAAAAGTTCACTTTGATCAAAAGGATATAGAATATGTAAAGAGAGAAAGAGACAGAGAGAATGAGAGAAGAGTCAGAATAATAGACAGAAATAGCTGCATCGTTTTTGGTTGCTCGTATATGCAATGGCCAACAACTCACTGTTATCGGATGAGATGGTATTGAAGAGTCGAGGCTGTAATGATCTTTTTTACTGAAAGTCAAGGATGGTTTTTGTTGAGATGATAAGATTTGATTTCCGGGGCGGTTTTTATAGTCTGGACGATTTGTTTGTCATGGAGATACCGGCAGATTGCTGTAAACAAGATCGATGGCGCTCTCTCTCTCTCTCTATCTCTCTCTGATCCATGATATCGTTATCTGTCACCAAACAACAACAAACAACCCAAATAAACAAACCCAGTTGCGAAAACACAACTGGGCATGGTGCACCAGACTGTGTTATCCGAGCCTGCTTTCATTCAGTGATCCAGTGGATGATATCTTCAAACACTTCAAAATAGAGTGCATGTCCGCTATCTGGGGAAACGACAATGTTGCATCCGATTTTCTTTGCAATGTATTGGCCCATCGCCAGTGTGCAGCCGGCATCTTTCGCGCCATGCCAGATACGCACAAGCTCTGGCCGGATAGACGACAGATCGAATCCCCATGGCTTTCCATATTGGGAATACTCGTAGGATACCGTTGATTCTTGATTGCGGCCAAACACTTCCACGATGCTCTCCACAAACATGGACTCGATATCGGGTCTTTTTGATAGCGAAGAGAGTTGGATTCGAACACAGTCAGAAGTAATTAAATGCAAAGGCAGCAGCAGCACGAGTGTTTAAAGGAGAGTCAGAGTGCTTACTGTGTCATTGCGCGCTTGTCGCATTCAGGCATTACATCCAAGTCATCGCGATGGAACTTGATCGGGTCGCTGCGAGCAACAGACACTGTCTGGTTGAAGACGAAATCCAAGAGCTTTGGGCTGAACAGCGCCATATGATCAGCAGCAAGTTGCTCGACCGCGTCCATGACAAACCATGCTGTGCGTACCTCCATCTGGCAAGAAGCCACGCGGCTTTGAATTTGAGTGGCATCGCAGATATGACGCCTGGTGCATCGTACGGCGACATGGAGCTGACAACAGCAACTTTGTGCAGCCTGCCAGCTGGGAGAGAGTGTGCGACCGCCTGACACCAACCAATCATCACGCTTGGTCAACAAGCTTTCTGTGGCGCCTTTCTGTGGTGATTGCAACTCACAAGCGCATAGGGTCCGCCAGCAGAGTAGCCAATCACAGACACCCGCTCGAGCCGGAGAGCATCGATAAACTCAAGCACATCGGCTGCCCAGTCCACCACTCTGCGATTTGGCTTTGGGCTCGAAAGACCCATCCCGGGTCGATCCAAGGACAGGATCCTCACGCCAAGGGGTGCTTTGGCGACAACAAGAGGGTGCGTGAAGAGCCGCGAGCCAGGGATGCCGGAGAACAGGAGGATGGTCGGCAGCTTGTTGCCAGTGTCTGTGTCTGTGTCTGTTGCCGTGGCAGAAAGCTCTGTGGCTGTGTGGGATGCGCTCGGCAGCACATATTCCAAGTACGCCAGCTGACGTCCATCGCTCAGCTTCACAAAGAGCGCTGCAGCATAGCAGATCGGCGTCAGTCGTGAGTATCCAATTACTCTGCTTGCACTGGCTGCGCAACTGGGATTCCAAACAAACCCTGCTCGCTTGGATGCTTTGGCACTTTGACAGCAACGCTTGAGCTGCTCATTGGGTTTTGGTGGCTGAAGGGTGAAGGAGAAACCTCGAGCATAATGGCACAATAAACCTGCGGAGTGCTGCACGGCCTCGCAAAACATACTTGGTGAGCCGCGCTTTTGACGGGTTTCACGTCTGCCAAGTGGTTGCACCGGCGATCCAATACAACTCCTTATCGCAGACCCAACTCCAAAACGAAAGAGAGAATGATTAAGAGAAGAGGCGGTAAAGTATGAGATCATCATAAGACTTCAGTTCAAAAATGTGCTCAAATAACAGCAACTAATGGGCAGTTGGGAGCAGACAGTGAATGTCGCTATGACTGTCCGTGATCATCCTGAAGATTGGTATTTGACTTTGCCACTCGCTCGATCGATTTCGATTTGAACACCCAACTGATCAAGCATTGCATTTGGAACAACCTTTTTTGCTTCGAGCGAGGCGATCAATTGCTGATTCTCTAAATTCGCTTTCGTCAAGTTGCGCAGTGCAAAGAGTGCATATTCACGGAGATCTGTCGCCATAGACCAGATACCGTTAGATACAACACAGAACTGAATAGATCAAGGTTAAACAAGCCATGCTTACATGGGTTCATGTCATCAATGATGCATTGTGACAGAATAAGCTGCAGTCCATCGCACAAACGAATCTACAAGAGTCCGGCAAATGAGCAAAACAGGATTAGCATGCGAAATACTGTAATTTGAACAGTAGATGGCCGAAATATACCTCATCCTGCATCTGCCGATTCTCAAAGGCTACATTTGCAACTACTTTCATGATGTCGCACTTGATCTTGAAGAAGGTGCTTGCTTGAAGATCTTTGGTTTTTTGATTGGCTTTGTGGTGTTCCAGAATAATGGATTGCAGCTTCGAGACACCAGAGAGTAAATCTGCATGCACGGGAGGAGAACAAGAACAGCCCTTTGTCAGAAATGAAAGGATGGCTTGTCAGTGATCCCATATTCAGCGTACCCATGAGTGCTTTGGCAATGCCAGCATGAACCCATTGGATCTTCTCCTCTACTTGAGCAATTTGCGAAGTAACACCGAGGTACTGGAGCATGAGCACAATGAAAGTTGAGTAGTGTTCGGCAGTGGCATCAATCAGTGGGTCACTGCTTTCATAGAGTTGTTTGAAGCGCTCAGTGGTAGCCACGATTGTATCAACAATCAGTGTGTTTGTGAGTGGCAGATTTGTTGTGAATCGCATGCCGTTTTCTGTCCCTGCATTTGTGAGTCCGTCGAGTGCTTTGAGTAGCGCAACGTGAGCAACAGACATGTGAGTTTCCTCAATCTTTTCGATGGACGACCATATTCTCGGAGCCATATCTGCAACGAGCAAGTTTTTGATACATGCATAGCTATCATCAAGCGTCAGCACTCAACCAAGCTTCGCATGAATGGGTTTGGTGAGAAGTAGCAACAACAACTTCTAGTTTACCTGATTCCGAATATCTCTTCACTAGTAGTCGATTCATCGGCAAATAGCCGCAGCGTACATGCGATCGCATCGCTACCTGGGATGCTATCAGCAAGTTGCGCGCTGTTGTTCAAAATCCAAAGGGTTGAGCCCATCGTCGACAATAAGATCGTCAGTTACTTCAACGAGAGTTTAAAAGCATGCTTATGCTCGACAGACTCTTTGATCATCAAATCTAATTGCACGCACCATTGTGCTGGATTATCTAGCGTGCAGTTGTATATCCAGATGAGTGCATATTTGATGGAAGCTTCATCCGCATGAAGCATAAACGTGCTAATGCGAACACCAAACGTCTCAGCTATTTGAAGAGATTCGCAGATAGATTGCCCATAGTAGCAGCTTGCCTGATCAGCGGTGATTCAGTTGCAAAGAATGGCCACATGATACCCTGCACAGCACGGTTTCCAGTGCACATGTTACCAAGCGCCTGAATGCCAACGTTGAGAGCTCGCGTTGAAGCTAGAGTTTGTTGTAGTATTCCATCATCAGCTACGAACTCTCCGTTTACCAAACACACACCCACACACACACACAGATATAGCCCATCATTCCCTTCTCTATTCTTCAATAATAGAACAAAGCAAGACAGTAAAACCATGTTGCAGATTGCCGGCGATTGCAACTGACCTTGACGACAGATCTCCTGCTCCGCACCGTTGCGATACTCAACAATCTCAAGCAGCACATGGTTTGCAGCCATGTAAACTTGCGACTCGCTGCAACATGTTTCGAGAAACAAGGTCTGTTCGGTCAATGATCTAGACTCGGAGCTTGGGACTGCCGGGCTGTTTCAACAACGCATACCATGCAAGTGCCTGATTCTCAGCAGTGCCTGCGCAAGCATTGCGGGTCCACTCGAACAGCCGTCGCAGAAGCTCAAGATGGATAGCTGGCTCGGAATCGGCCCATGTATCCTTGTCTCGCATCATGTGCAGGGCTGCTGCAAGCTGTTCTTCAACAACTGCCCAAAGCCGAGCGGCTTGTGCACGAGGAAGTCGCCTATAGTGTTTTTGTTTAAGCGAGTTGGATGCAGCTCAATCGTCAGTTGGTGAACGCCTGCTGCTAGACTCATTGCTGTCGTAGTTGTTGTTGTTGTTGTTGCTGGAGCGAGAGAGCACAACCTGAGAGCCGGAACACGAACGAGTGCTTCGTTGATTTGTGCGAGCTTCGCCGATAGCTGCAGCTGTGACATGGACTCGATGGCCGCAGCTGCAGCAATCGCTTCTGGATCGCTGCTGTTTCCGGTATGGCCGTCCAGACCCACATGCACTGCGAGCCTGGCAACAAACGCTGCTAGTGACATGGCCAAACTCCGCAGTTGAAATGATGGAGGAAAAAAGGTTTTTGTTCATTTTGGTCCTGCATGACCCATGTTGCTGCTGCCTCGTGCATCGGCAGCTCTGTGCGGCGCGGATGCATTCGTAGTGGTCGCGCTGGCACTCACACTTGTGATCAGGTCGTCATCAATGTCATAAATCTCATCGCTTGACTCGATCGTCTCATTGTCTGATAGAAGGTTCCGCAATACCCCCGTTTGCTTGGTTGGCGACTTGAGAAACTCTGGAATAATGTTCTTGGACAGCGGCGATCTTGTTTGGGATCGCGATGAGCTGCCCGCACTCAAGCCATAGCCAGAGACCAAGCCGGATGCACTGCGAGACGTGGACGGCAAAGGTGATGTCGAGCGAGACCGATTGCTGTGCGGCCTGCCGTCGCTGGCTGCCTGGCTGTTGTTGATCTGTTTCGAGGCTAGATGGTCTCGACTTCGATTCGCGACACGCTCTGCAAATGATGTTGCATGGATCTGAATGCGCTCCTGTACCTGCGGAGGATTATGGTATCGTGGATCTTCATGGATTACTGGGAAATTGAAGTCGCCAAAAATGAGTTCTCGTGCCTGATCATAGTCATTTTCTTCTTCTTCCGTGGGATCCTCAAAATCGACAGAGACAAACTCAGAGGACTCATCGTCACCGCTAAGATAGAGCCGACCTTGCCGATTTGAGCTGATATGACGTCGCTCAACGATGTCGTCTGGGATCTCGTCGTCATGCAGGTCGCGATCCGAGTCGCTGCCATCTGCTCCATCAGGACGGTTCCAAGTGTCTGCATTGACCTGGCGACGATGCTGCTGAAGGAGTGGACGGCGGTAGTTGATGCGACTAAAGTCAGGCGGATCGATAAATGTAAAGTATGTGTCCTGGACAAGGTCCTTGACACCAAGTGCGTCTCGCAAAGCATGCCACAAGGTGACGCGAGATGAAAGCCGGCTATCATCATAGTCTGTCCAGGGGAATGCATGCCAGTGAAGCCAGACAAAGAATGGCATCTCGAAGCAGATAATGGCATCTTGCAGAGCGAGAGCGATGTTGTTTGAGCTGTATTCTTCGCCTTCTGCATATGCGAGTCCAGTGTTGCCATTCAAGGTTTCAGATTGGATCGCCAACGGTCAATATGCACAAATTCAAACCAACACAGATCTTACTGCCACGAACAACGCCAAGTGCGACTAAGATTGCGACGATCAAGCCCTGCCTATGAAACAAGGGTTTTATCAGAATCAGCCATTGACCATCCCTGGTTTGTCGTTTGTACAAGACAGATCAGACGATACCAACCAAAAAGTAAGAAAAATGATGGCTTTGACACATATGAATTTGGGCATGGGCCTATCTCAAGAAAAGGGCAGTCAGTGATTTAGATTTCGTGCTGGCACATAGCAGCAGTTTTAAACATGATTGAGCAAGCAAGGTACCTATATGGCTTGAGGTCCTTTGAACATTGGATGTAGAAAAGTACAAGGCAGTACATGCTCCAGCAGACGCTGAGGTTGTAGATAAACGAAAGGTAGACGTATGAGCTATCCCATGCAACGTAGCCCTCATCGTATGCTCCAGATACTTTCAGAACCATGATGAAAACAGCAAGAAGTGGCTTGAGGACGACAAACTGGAGAACTCCGCGTCTGATGAACAGGAAGGTGTCAGGATCACTCATCTGTATTATCACGCAGCCATCAGTGGATGCATCAGTGCGGTGTTTGAATGTGCGATGGATCGCTGGCAGGGCTGCAAGAGGTTTGTGCTCACATCCATTGGGCTAAAGCAGTAGTGGAATGGCCACAAATGGTGGATGCGCAGCCGCTCTGTGAGCAATGCCAAGAGTGCGCGCTGTCCGCCGAGGTAGTTGATGAGCAGCGTGAAGAAGGAGTATATGACGAACGCCTGTAATGGTGCCGTAGTATAACAGTGGCGAGCGGAACTGCGCAGTTAGCAGTGCAGTCTGCAGCATCTTCCGCCATCATCATCATCAGAGTCTACTATTGGGTTGCACCTCATACACATCTCTGATTGTGTCGATGTAGTAGGACAGGTATCTAGAGGACAGACTGACAATTGACGCTATTGAGTATACGGGCACCCTGGAGACACAGCAGCATGATCAGTCGCTGCTGGATGGTATTCTGGAAGAGCAAGCGCCAGATGATATGAAGCAAACGGTTGTCGAGCGACACAGGCAGCGACAGAAGGATGCCAGCACATACATCCACAGAATACGGATAGTCAGACGCTGCAAGTCCGGCCGCCTATAGTTCTTGAGATGTAGAAACATTGTGTACATGGACAGGACTGAAGCAGAGAGCCCAGCAACGACAGCCAGGGTGTATGCAGCAGCGCCGAGTTTGGAAGCGCCTTCTTCGATAGTGACTCCAATGGGTGAAATCGATGCACTTGACGATAGAGTGTCGGCTGTCATCGCTGCTGCTGCTGCTGCTGCCATGTTGGATGTTGTCATTGTTGTTATGGGTATAGCTGCTGCTGCTGCTGCTGCGACTGGCATCGTTGTTGATCTGCGAGTTGAGCGATTTGAGCGAGTTGAAGCTTGTTGTTCAAGCAACAAACCACCAAACCGATTCAATCTTATCAGCAGCTTCGCTTGTCAGCATGCATGGCTCTCAGCTGTGTGCCCAGCGTATCAGCGGCATTGGCTCATCAAACTCAAGTGGCAAGCAAGCGTCACAAGCGACTGGACAAGTTGGTGGTGTGCGATGCTTGACGGCAGGATGATCAACGAAGCAACTGGCAGCCGTCATTTTGTGTCACGTGAAGCATGCAGATAGATGTCGATGGAGACAGATGGATATAGTTGCAGGTAGATGGATATAGATGGCTGCAGCCGTGTTCAGCATGATCGCAAGCAGTTGAATAAGGCAGAGCCAACTTGTTGGTCATGTGATGCTGCGTGGCGTGGCGTGGCGTGGCGTGACGTGGCTTGGACACAAGGTGCAAGGTGCCACTCCGCCTGCATTCAAGTGCGAGTGCGAGTGCGAGTGCCACTCCGCAATTCAGTTTCATTTCATCGTATCACATTCAGTTCAGCTCAATTCAGATGTTTGTCTCCCGAGCAGCAACTCGACATATCATCCACATGCTGCTGTTCGCGCTGCTGGTGCTGTCACTCTCCCAGCTCGCTGCGGCTCAGACAGCAGCGTCCCCTCAACAAACAACGTCGCAGACCATTCAGACCATTCAGACTTCCCAGAATCCTGCTCCTGCGCCTGCGTGCTTTCCACTTACAAACTCAAAGAGCTGTCCAGATCTCGCTGATTACTGTGCGTTGCTCTTCAGCCTGATCTTGCATTTCTACGTCACATTCTGACAACTATGCATTCTCTCTCTGTCTCCTCATCTGTCTCTGCGACCCAACGACTCAGCTGTCCTTGCATCCTCTGAGTTTTCAGATGTTGTCTCCTTTGACAAGTTTGTTTCTGCCCAGACAGACAACTCGCAGGACTTTCTGACAAGCTTCGATGCCGCATACGCCTGTCCAAACTACTCTGGCCATCGCATTCGCTTTGACCAGTCCGCCATCTGCTTCTTCGCCGTCGCAAACTCAAACACCGTGTGTCTGACTCCGACACAGCCAACACCCTCTGCTTCGACACCCACAGCAGGCGCAATTACTGGCGCATCCTCCAACATCACAGTGTCACAGAACACTCCTTCTTCGCTCGTTTTGTGCAAATCAACTTGCAAGGCTTACATTGACTCGCTTACCGCCATCTTTACAAACGCGTCGCTCTGTGACCAATCACCTGCAGCTGCCGCCGCCGCCAATCGTGTTGCTGCCATTGGTCTAGCTGGTCCTCGCCTCTCATATGCAGATTACTGCGCAACACTTACAACCGATGATAGATCCATTTGCTCGCTGGGTATCAAAACAGACGTTGCAAACTGCGGATTCGCATCTCTCATGGACGGAATTGCTTACTGTGCATCAAACAAAAACGAACGTGTTGCAGTGCAATGCCATCATCGAGTGCACCGTCGTCTGCCTACGACTTTCTCGCTCCACCGAATCGCGTCTGGGTGATCTCGACTATCGTCGCCGTTGCTTTGGTTGCTCTTTGTGTCATCTACTTTGCGGTAACAAAGATTGCTCACTGGGTAGACAAGTCAACAACCCCATCTTATCAGCCAAAAGAGGATCTCGAATCGCCTGCGCCTAATTTTGAGTCACAGGCCACGCTGCGCCAACCTAGGGATCTAGAGTCACTTGGTATCAAGCTTCGTAACAGCACGATTGTTGCTGCTGCTCCTCCACAAACGACTCTTGACATCAACACTGATCCGAACAAGCGTGGTAGTCTGCTTGCCATGCTCTACCAAAAAGGTGCAAGCCCTGGGACACCAACAAGTGCCGGTGGTGGTCCAACACAGAACCGCGTTGCGCCGACTGTCCCTAAACCGAGCTCGCCTGCTCTCGCAGATCCATCGCGAGCTGATTTGTCTGTTTTAGGAGCCGCTACCACACCCCTATCAAGCTCGACTATCATGAGATCAAACACAATCAAGTCTACTAACGGCACACTGGTCAGAAAACCAGCATCGGCTATGGTTGCATCTCTGTCATTTGCTGCCGATGACAGCCGCGACTCGATCTTTGCACCAGCTGCCAGCATAATGACCCGAAAGCCGAGCTCAAAGAAAACACTACGCGATTCAACTGCTGCCGATAAGAGCATGGGTGCTGGCGCCGATGCTACAAGTCCTGGTGCTCTTTCAATCGCCAATCTGACTCAATATGATGTCAGCCGATCCAATATCTTTTCGAATCAGCACAACATCTCCATAATTGAGTCGACTGGAAGTCTATCGTCGCCAAAAATTCTTGACACAACTATCCTTTTGGGAATGGCAGGCAATATTGGTATTGTGAATGCGAATGCCTCATCTTCCGATACATCCACTTCAGGTCCCTATTACAAGCAAGCCAAAGATCTCTCCAACACCTCGCTCAGCATGGAACAGGATATACCCACGAGCACTCCAATCAAGCAGGTCAAGGCGATAGAAGACTACGATCCAGCAATCGCCGATGAGATCGAGCTTCGTGTTGGTGATATTCTTGTTGTGCTGCAAGAGTTTGATGATGGTGCGCTTCCCGCATGTGAATCTATTCTGTCATACCCGTTGTTTTCCCTGACTCTTATTTGCTGATTGCTTCCACGATTCTGTTGATTTAGGATGGGCCATAGGACGCAACAACGTGACTGGTGCACAAGGAGTGTTTCCTATGTCTATCACAGAGCCAATGGGTCTCAATCCAGAAACTGATGGAAAATCTGCCAAGACGCGCAGTGCACTGGGCACACGCACTCTGTCTCTGATGATGCCTCGTAAAAAGGAATGACGACCAAAACCAGTATACGACTTGTTTGATTCGCAGACTATGAATCAGGTTTCTGAGCATGTAGCCGGCGTATTTTGAGTGATAGGGCCATGATAATTGACAGCTAGCTGATCTCGATATTGAATTGTTTATCAAAAGGACAAAAAAAGGGTAGTAGCAACAAAATGAAATCGTAATGCATGAGTATCGTGATTTCATGCAGCCTTTGAGTTGATATGCAGCACGTTAAACTCTAAGCGTAAGGAAACATGTGTTATTTCCCAGAGAGTCGCCAAAGACGGGTCTGGAAGTCAAATGAAAAGAAGAGGAGAATAGGAAGGAGGAGAAGCTATGAAAACGTTGGTTGAACTACTATGGTCGCAAGCAAGAGAGCAGTGAGCAAACAGAGAATGTATCAGAGTAACAGAAAGATGGTCAAACAGATGTTCTAAAAGTCGAAGATACAGTTTGAAAAACCCCAAAGAAGCAGGTCATATCTATATACTAACAGGCATTGTCTCGAGTCTAGAATTCCCCTCTATTCCTCTGATTGTTATTCTTGCTGTGCAACCAACTAGTATCAACTCTTCTTGTTTGCACGATGATCGATTTACTTTTCTTCCAAATTCCATTTTGCCTGGATTCGTTCAACGACTGATTGGAATGTCGAGAACGCGCCTGATTTTGAGAAAGAGTCGAGGAAGAAGAGGAGTTATATGTGCAACAGACACAGACATAGTTTAGCAGATCCAAAAAGTCATTCCAAATAGATGGAGAGAGTATGTATGTGTTGCATGACTTCAAAGAAACAAAGAGAGGAGAACAAGAGTATGCACTCTGTCAAAGTAAGTTTATGCATAAAATACCTTGTTGTTGCGTCAACTGAAGCCTGAACACTTCACGCCGACCATTCTCGACAGAATCGGCACTGATTTCAATCTTGAACTTGACAGCCTTGCCGGCAACTGCAGGTGAGTTTGGTGCGTCGTGTGTGCTTGCTGCTACAATCGAATTGATGTGGCTGACAGGCGGCAGCATGCTTCCTGCATCATCCTGTCTGTCGGGTGTTGCAGAGTGCGGTGGTGTCATGTTCCCGCCAAGCGCGTTTGGATCGTATTTGCATTTGATCAGTCCATCTTTACGGACTTGGAACTTGACATCGAGCGACTGTTGCATACACCAAGCAACATTGGATGCAGTGGAGCAATACATAGCACACCAGACATGACTGTGTTAGTAATATCACCATTAATTGAACCAATAAGCAGCTTTGTGGCTGTATAGATGCCGAGGTAGGAGGGAGGGAGAGCAGTATAGATGCAGTGTTTTTACCGTCAAGATGGATTGGATTGTTGTTGTTGTTTCTTCTAGTGACTTGACAGACACCAGACCAAATGATTCTGGCTTGAAGTTGAACAGATTGGTGAACCAGCTCTGCTTTGGCGTTTGTGTGATGATCGGTGTCTGAGGAGCCTCGTGCACTGATGGTTGCATTTATGAGGGAATTCACAAAACGATCGTCGCAGTCATGGAGTGATGAGGGTGGCAGTAGCGAGCGAGCGATCACCAAAAGGCAAAAAACAGCGACACGCACACAGGATAGCATGGTTTCGACATCAGTTTGTTGTGGAGTGTGGAGATATGCTTTTGAATGCGATTGGAATGAACCTACTTTTACGATGGAACTTTGGTGTGCCAAGACCAATAGCCGCAAATGCGTTGGCTACAGCTGCGCTGCGTGGGCTTTCGGTCATGGACGGAGATGCAGGCGCCGCGCCATTTGCAGCACCCGCGCTAACATCTGCAGCAGATCCAGGTATACTGATTGTCATGAGCGGTTTCTTCTTTGAGACGATCGGTGTTGTTACACCAGCACTGGATGCTGCTCGAGGACGCGACTCCATCATCTGTGCCTTCTTATCAAGAGTCGATATTTCTCCTGCAGAATCCTGTCCGCTCTCTTTGCCGTCTCCATCTGCTGAGGCACTGACGATGCATTGGAGTCTCGATATCGTCAGATCTGTGGTAATGTGAGGTGCAGACTCAAGACAACCACTAGTGACTTACACAATCGAAGCTGCCAACGGAGAGTTGACGCGCACGTTTGTTGTGATGGCGCGGCTTTGAAGAGATACAGGCAGTCAGTGAATAGTAGATGGCTTGTCTGCAGGACTGAAGCACATGATTCAACTCAAGCAGAGTCAGTGGAATACCTCGGTCTGCCGTGTGGATCAACTCTGCGTGATCCAGGAGAGTTTACTGGTGAAACAACAGCAACAGAAGGTGTCGTTGATTGCACTGCTGGCTTGGCTGCTGACTCGGACTTGCTTCCATCTATTCAAGCAGCAGATTTGATTGCATATGAGATATCGGCTTGTTGTACCAAAAACAAACAAACAAACAAACTGATTGGAGATCCTCAAAGCTGTCAAAATACCTCCGTGTCCAGGAGTGCTGCCATGATCGTCAGATCCGCCATCGCCGCCTTCGCTCTTGGACTTGGCACGCTTGCTGTCGCTTTCAGTGGCGCTGCTTTTCTTTGTCAGATCGATCCCCGTGGCTGCATTCAGTGCTTCTTCAAACGCTTTTCGATCCCCGCCGACACTCGAAAACGATTCAGTGCGTCGGCGTGGACCTCCTTGAACATCATACGCCGAATACTTATCAGCATCGTAGTGCTCAAACATCTCCCACTTGCGATTATGCAAAAGGTTGTAAAACACTTTCTCTGGATTGGGATCAGCGGATTTGATTGCCAGCGTCAGTTCATCCTTGTTCGTCCATCCAAGCAGCGAAAGTGAGTCGATGATGTCGCCTTCAAGTTCGCCGCGCGGTGGTAGTGTAAGCTACAAAGAATACCAGCAATGTATGGTTCAGCAATCCATTATTGAACAAGATTCAACAGTTGGCGCAGGCAATACAAAATGGCATGCATCTGGCTCACTGATGCCGTTTCCAATGGCGATGGATAATATGTATCGTTTTTGATAGGCCGTGATAGAAACCAGGGATGCCGCATCACATCTTTCATCTGAACATGTTGCCAGTCGTGTATGGATGACAATATCGCACACAGTTGATCAGTCTCAAATGACACAAGTTTACAAGGTAGAGTTTGCGCAAGCATAGTAGAGTAGATACCGTGATGCGCTTCGCCGGATCAACAACAAGCATGCGCTTGATCAAATCGCGCGCATCACTGCCAACATGCTCAGGAATGAAAAACATTCCTGTTTTAACCTACAGAATATTACATCAAGAGTGTCAACCATGAGTCTTTTGTCGATATACTCGTCAATTACAGAAATGGCGCTACGATGACCAGTGCTATTACTCACCTTGTTCAACAATCTTCTGATGTTTTCATCATCGAATGGAAGATTGCCCGTGACGAGCGCATACAAAATCACACCGCAACTCCAAACATCTGCCGAAGAACCATCATATCTAACACCCTATTAAAACATCCACTCGACAGAGCAAACTGGATCAGTATAGCAAAGTTGGAACCAACGACAACAGCAACAACAACAACAACAACTATAGTGTTGATCTGTGTAGTTTTTAACAAACTAATAGATCTGAGATTGTGTACCTTGATGATCTCGGGGCTGGCGTAATGAGGAGATCCGCAGCTTGTTTCAAGCATCTTGCTGGGTACTTGCATGCTTGCCATACCAAAATCGGCAATCTTGACATTGCGATCTTTGTCAAGAAGAAGATTCTATTGTGCCAAAATAACAGGGTTTCCCCCCCAACAACAAACAAAATAGTGTCCAGCGTCTTTTGATGTTAGTACTATCGTCACCAAGTCAAATCCAGTTTCTCTTCTTCTTCTTGCTGTTGATCTTGATCTTTCATCCACTGAATCAAAACAGAACAGTGTCTACCTCTGGTTTGAGATCGCGGTGGCTAATATCACACATAACACAGCGATGCATTTTGTCAGAGAACTGCAGCAAGGTCGACACACAACAACAAATATGAGAGCCAGTGGCTGTCGATCAAAGACTGTACAATACCAGATCAAATGGCGATGACAGAACTCGACACCCATGATGATCTGTTGGAAGAATCCAACGGCTTCTGTTTCGCTTAGCCGCCCCTTTTTGACCAGGTAGTCAAACAGCTCGCCGCCTTCAACGTGCTCCAAAACCAAGAACCTATCGCACCATACAGCAACGATATCATCATTTCCAAAGTAAAACGAGTACACATACAGATAGTCAAAAAGGTCAATCCAAGCCGTCTGCCAGCAAGTTAAAGAATACGAAAACCACGAAAACCACGAAAAGAAAAAAATGGATAGCATAGACTCTTTTTTTAAAAGATGAAGATCATACAGTTCTTTGCCAGTTTCATAAACATCGTAAAGCTGCATGACGTTTGGATGCTGAATCAGTTTCATGATGGTGATTTCACGCTCAAGCTTGCGGTTCAGATCGCTCTTTTTGAGATCGCTATCGGGATCGAGATTCTCTTTTGAAATGATTTTGATGGCGACACGCTGGCTGGTTTCTATGTGAACTCCCAGCTTGACGCGGCCTGGATTTGGAAAAAACAGATGAGAATCCAATGAGAAGCCGAAATAGGTCGTATGTGTGTTTGTTTGTTGTTGTTTCGATGAGTGTGATGGCAATGGCGATGGATGGAGGACAGCCGACGATTTGGTTTGAAGATTTGTGTGTATATATATAAACGAAGTGGTGTTTAATGGCGTTGCGTGTCGCATGGATAAAGTCATTGATTGTAGTTTGGTCAAAATAAGTGTCAGACACAGATGCCTATACGAGCAAGTTATCTGATGCCTTCAGCTGTGTTGAGCAGAGGGTGGAAGAGTTGCGATTGAATCCGAGTTGACAGCATGCTGCAAGAAGTCGTTTGATATGAAGATGCATATCCATGGAGCCAAACCACGCGCAATGGTTGTAGAAATGAGGAATGGACATTTGACTATCCAATACCTCGCATCTCAACCATCTCAGGTCCCTTTATCGCGCCATACAAGCACTCGCGGCTGTAGGTCCTGCATGCTATATCTTTGCTTCAATGGATACGCCTCTACACAACGCCCACCCCTCATCCTTTACCAACACGTTTGTTGGTTCCAGCCGACTTCAAAACTGCTAATAAACTATGATAATCGTTGTCACCTGTACTGCCGACACCAAGAGTCTTGCCAAGCGCGTAGGGTCCAATCCGCTGTCCGCCTGTAGGCTGCCGTGCAATCTGGGGGCTCACGGACGATCCATTCTTTGAAGATGTCTGTGGAGCACCGCCAGATGGCGTGCGTGTATGAGTGGAATCCGCACCCGCATTATTGCCAGGCTGCAGAGTCACAGGTTCAGTGCCTGTCATTGTTGTCAGTTGTGGAACCAAAAACAGATGTTTTTTCGTATTTAGATAATTAAGGGAATTCTTGCTGCTTGGTTGTTTGTCTGTTGGGGCATCCCGAGCGAGCCGGCTGGACTGGGATCTTGATCGCATATGTCTGAACCAGCGTCTAGCAACAAGAGTGGATGTATATTGGCGGTGCCGAGTTACATATAATAGAAAGGGAGCCTGTGCAAACCAGACCGTGCCATATAGGTTGTTGATTGCAAACGCATTATCGCGTCCATTCAGCCAGAGCATCGACCTCATGATCAACACATGACTGTGTCTGTAGTGTGTCATGCCCATCACAGATCTCACTGTGTGTGTTTGTGTGTGTGTTTGCTGCTACCGTGCATCCCTCATCTCAAAAACAACTTGCCATATCAACAACATCCATCTCATCTATGCATATACATGCGATTCATCCCCAACACACACACACACACCAAGCAACACACTGACCCAGCAATCAAGTCACACTCACACAAACACAACTCAATGCGATATGTGTGTGTTGTGTATTGTTTGTGGAACAGCAACCCTAAGCTAAATACCATCAGTGCACATAGACTATATAATGAAATGCAATGAATTATGGCTTGTCGCACTCATAGATTGTTGGTTGATGCAGGACACAGTGGCAATCGACATGGAGCATGCAGAGCGATGACAGCATCTTTGCGAAAGGAATGAAAGGAAAGGATGAAAGCAAGGCATTGCTGATTGAATTGTGATTGATGGTACTGGGAGAGAGTACGGAGATGCATTGATGGACAGAATCGAGCAGATCATGTAGCACCAAGAAGCAGTCGGTGTCATTCCATCCATGTTTCCCTGTCGATCACATTCTAATCCAGCAAGATCCAGCAGAAGATGGCGGATGCAAGTGGTGGCGTGCTGCATGTGTTCATGGTCGGCGCCATCTACCAGGACATCATCCTCAAGGTTGATCAGTATCCAGCCGAGGACACCAAGACAAGAGCGACGAGTGTTCAACACCGACGAGGCGGCAATGGCGGCAACAGTCTGGCGGTGCTCGCGCAGCTGACGCAGCTTTGCGATGTGAAGCTGAACATGATTGCGTCGTTTGGTGGCGATCTGCGGCTCCGTCCAGACACAGCAACAACAACGACAACGACAGCGACAACGGAACTTGGGCCTGTGACCAGTCTGCAGCGAGACGGCGTGTCGCTCGCACACTCAGTGTTCCACGGGCCGCAGTTCAGCCAGCCCACGGCGTACATCATTGCCACGGACACCTCGCGCACCATCGTCAACGAGAACTCGCTGCCAGAATACACGGCTGCCGACTTTACTGCGTCCGTTGTGCCGCACATTCGTGCTCTGCTCACAGCTCACAGTCATGG
>JH392930.1:53495-65761 GCA_000235945.1 Homolaphlyctis polyrhiza JEL 142
TGCAATGCGATCGAAGCAATCGTCGCAGATGGCGACAGTGATGTTGATGCCGATGCCGATGTTGGAGACGCAACCGAGGGTGCATCCAGGCGTTGAGTCGGAGATTGGATTGCAGACAACGGCAACAGAGACGGTGGCGACGATGAGGATGGTGATGGTGATGGTGATGATGTTGTTGACAATGGCAGCAGACGGCCGAGTGATGTTGGGGTGAGGAATGGATGCGGGTGACGAGCAGGCACGCAGCTGGACGGCAGGATCGTGTCGAGCGCAGGGAGAGCATCGATACGGACGGCATCGATGAGCTCATGAGACACGCACTGGCGCAGAGTAGCGCGCATCTGGTGCGAGCGCACCAGCAGCAGCTCCCACGAGAGAGGGGCTGCAGGCAGCAAGTGCACGAGCCGCACGGCGTCGGTAAAGAAGCACTCGGCCCACAGCAGCGAGACGTGGCGTGGGCTCAGTCTGCTGCGGTCTGTCAGTCCAAGCAGGAACTGTGTCAGTGGGTCTGTGAGCCCGAACACCTGTCGCTGGACGCTGGCAGGCAGCGTATGTATCAGGTCGAGAATGCTCTTTGCCGGGACATGGCTGGCTGAGCTGGTTGTGGCGGTTGCTGTTGTTGTTCTGGTTGCAGGAACGCCAAGGGTCGAGCAACAAGGACGAGCCGTGCTCTCTGGCGTTTGTGGTGTGAGCGGCACATGGTCTGTAATGCCTGCAGCCATCGCTGAAGTCAGAAACATGAGACCAGCAGAGCGTCGTTGGCCGGCTTGGGAAGCGGGTCGATCGGCAGACGAGCACACAGTTCAACACAGAGCAGCAGAGAGCAGCAGAAGCAACAGTCAGGTGCTGGGAGGGAGAGTCGGAAAGGAAGTTGGGCTCGAACCCAATGCATCGGCAGGCGGGTGCCGATGGCCAAGCATGCGGGTCCAGCACGCGACTCAGCAGCGTCCGTGCTACAACCACGGGGCACAAAGCGACAACCGCGGACTGAAGCACAACAGGCCTCGATGAACAGAGACGGGCCAATGGATCGTATGGAGGGGAGTGGAGAGGAGGAGGGCTGCTCTTCATTTCCATGCTGCTGTGCGCCTACCTGCAGCGTCTTCAGAGCGTGCGCAGGCTGCGGGCATGGGCATCAATTTGTTTGGTGGCGTTGTCCCAGTTCTCTGAAAGGCGGATAGAAGTTTTCTGTTGTGCACACAGGAACACATGCCCAAGGCACACACACACACACACAAATGCACACAACCCAGCATCAGTGACCGGACCACAACAAACACAAGACAGCCAACGCCGCCCCGGCTGTAAATATACATCTCTCATGCCAACAGCCACTCTGCAGACCATATGCGCGACTAGTCGTGCGAGCCAGCCAGCACGCCAATACACCCTGTGAATAACCCACCTTCCAAATGATCCTCTCGTTGCTTGTGATGCTGTGAGGTGCGGGTAACCCAAGCTTGATTTTGAGCAAGTGGTGCAGGTCTGGCATCAAAACACCCCCAAATACATTGCATCCGGCCGAAAAAGACAGGTTGGAACATACATTGAGCATGAAATGGCCAACAACAATCGTACAACATCCACACACATTCCGCCAATCACCACTACTCACTTCTCTCATAGCTGGTCTTGAAGTCAAGCATCAGCTCGCTCAGAGACTAGGACATGTCCGTTTATGATCGATGTTCCAGGCAGCACAGCTTTCAGTTGATTGACTGTGGCAGCAGACTAAAACAGCAGTCAATATACAACATACCGGAAAGGTGATGCTCTTATTCATCAGGTCGGGTCGACGCGAGAGACCAATCGCTCCCCACTGGTCGCCGAGTTTGATGACCAGCACAATGTGTCTATGGATCTGACCCTCGCACTCTGACTTGAAGCTCACGGCTTGAATGCAAACAAACAAGGTCAGAACGAGAACAGCAACAACAACACCAATAGGTCTAGCGGCAGCGGCAACCAATCAATAGCCATGAAACAGGCATTCACACAAGTTACACTCACTCATGCGCTGTAAATCTTCGAATTTGGCAGTGAGATAGACACCCAGGATAACAGCTTCGAGACACTTGATTGGCAGTGCATGATGGATGATATCCTGCGCCAGCCGCATAAGATTCCTCATTGAAGATGTTTTCTTGATTGTAAAGAAAGGCTCCCCAATATAGTTGTACGATAATGACTGAATGTATGCCTCTGGAAGTTTTCGCCAGAGTTTGGATCGCAAGCCACAATCAGCCGTACCAAAAAGCAATTGATCAACTCAATGACTGCCATTGAGACTTTTGCAAGCGGGTGTCTAGTACAGAACACCAATGGCGTTGCAGACAACTTACGGATCGAGTCGATTTTGGTCGGCAATGCACCCTCAAGCGAAAGAATCGGCGGTCGTTGCATTGGAAAGTTTTCAATCAGCTGAGGATTGTTTCTGACAAACGCCAGGATAGATTCGGGATCCTGGAGTGGTTTCGATGGCGATGCAGAGCAGTTTGCACTTTCTGATCGCGAGCCCCCATCAGTACGAATGATTCCATTGCTAGCCTCTGTGGAAGCTACTTTGTGAGCTGGCCGGCACGCTACAAGAGATGGTTGTGTTGTCGTGTTCGGACGCAACCACGGACGGTTTTTGATCAAAGCCAGACAGTCGATTGTTGCGAGTGACGAGCGCGTTTGGAGAAGTATGAGAAGCGCCTGCTCATAGACTCTGTCAAGATCTTCGTCAGTCAGCACGCCTTCTTGCTGGGCTGTGGTGATATTTCCGCCTGCGATGCCGATACTGCCTGAAGAAGCAAGCGATGATTGGACGGTTGCCATGTGCGATTCCAAAGCGTGTTTTATGATCATTCAGTCGGAGAAAGTCGGAGACTCTGCCACATGCAACTTTTTGGATCTTGCGTTGGATCTGGGTTTGGCTTTGGGTTTGGCTTTGGCATTCGCATTAGTGTGATGACCTCGGCTAGCACCGCACACATGGCAGCAGTGTAAGCAAGGCGACGGAGCTGCTTCCAGTCGGTTGAAAACGACCTTGTCGGCTCGATGGCAGGTCTCTTAATACTGGGCAGTGCTGATAAACATGCGTTGCTGCTCAGCACCGCACAGCCGCACAGCCGTGCAACCGCACAGCCACAGGGTTGTGTGGCTGTGAAGATGCATGCCACTTCCACTTTTTTGTTGGTTGTCTCCCACTTGCCAACAAACAGCGACAGCAATCTGCCACCTTCTGTATCAATCCCTCAGTCTGTCCCTCAGTCTCTCAATCTGTCCATTGTCCATCCCTTCGGCCACTCGAGTCTTTCGAAGCTGCCCGACTTGCATCAACCGCCTTGGTTACCCTGCAGCAGTGTCTCCCCTTCCTCTCTCTCTCTCGACTGCCATCTCCTGCACACTGGACGAGAAAGTAGCGACAAATGTCTCAGCCAGACACTGTTCAAGCAATGCCTCCAACGCCGATGCATGCCAGCGTCAAGCAGCTGGCTGTCTCTCCCGCCCCGCCGATGCATCCACGCAGCCCAAGCGCACCTTCTGCAGCAGAGGCTCTTGAGCTGGCCGTGCTTGGCGACAGCGGCGTCGGCAAGAGCATGCTTGCGCACTGCTTCGTGGGCCATCCAGCAAGCATGCTTTTGCGACCCACACGACACACCGACCTGCTGTTCAAGACGTTCAAGCCCAGCGACCATCTGCCACCCGTCGCCGTCAAGATCATCGACTGTCCCGGCTCAAAGGACAACTTTGCCCGCGACTTGGCAAAGACCAATGCTGCCCTGCTGGTCTTTGACGTGTGCGATAAGCAGTCGTTTGACCATCTCGCAAACTGGGCGATTATGCTCATCAATGCCTGCAACGGATCAGCCACGATTTCATCCACTGGCCTGTTTGGCTCGTCGCTGGTCTCGTCACAGTCGCACTCGCCCTCATCGCCACGCAAGATGCATTTAGAGATTCCCAGCCGCGTGGCAACTGGTGGCTTGCCTCATGTGCTTGTGGTCGGGAACAAGATCGACAAACTTGCGGCTGGACAGCCTCGATCAGTGTCGCGCGAGACTGCACAGGAGTTTGCTGCCCAGAACGGCTTCTTTTATATGGAGGCATCGGCGCTTGATAGCAGCACTGTGCACGAAGCTTTCCAACTTATTCTCTCTGAAGCATATACCACTACTATCCAGCCAAACCTGCCTCCTACAAGTGCAGGCGGCCCAGCAGAGACGGCCGCAGGTGGCCGCACGTTTGCATCAACAGACTTTGATGGCGACAATGATCACGATGACGATGAAATGCCAAGCGAGATGCTGAAGCCGCGTGCATCGCTTCGCAATAGACGCTCGATTGCCGAGTTTGTTGGCGGCATCGTCGAAGGTCTTGGGCCAGCACCAATATCTGCCGACTTGCGCAAGTCGCCTCGATGTGCTCCAATCGACGAGCTCATGTTCGAGGCAGCCAGCATGCGCGAGGACGACATACAGAGTATTTCGAGTGGTGAGATTGAGGTTGAGAAGGACCTTGCCGAGGTAGCGGGCGAGGCTGTTCAAGTATTGCTTTCGTGGTTCCGACGATCATCGACAGCATCTGATGGCAGGCGTCACAAGCATTCATTGTCTGAGCCATACATATCCAGCACATACTCAAAACAGTCGCAAGCACCAGCGCGTATCCTTTTCGAACAGGATCGCGAGCCACCTGCGCTTCAAGGACTCGAAGCGTTAATTCATGGGTCTGCGCCTCCTGTACGTATCTATATTGAAGACACTGCAGAATCCGAGCAGTCGCCAGTGTCTCCATATTCGCCTTACTTGCCTGGCTTTGTGTCCGACAGCCATTTCCAAGACAAAAGCTCTGTTAACAGTCGAACGCCCCAAGCTCGCACTGTGCCGGCATCGCCAACTGACAGCATCGGCTATGGTAACAATAAGCACGACAGCGGCATTTCAACCTCGACGCCGACAGAAAGCAACAAATGGCGGCGGTTTTTTGAAGAAGAAGACTCTGCACGCATACTACACAGTCGCAAGGCGAGCTCTCTGACTCTGGTCACGAATGACGAGCCTGGTACAGAATATCGACTGCTGAATCTCCACGGCACACAAACCACAGACGGCAGCGGTAGCACGACGATCAGCCCGATCCAGATGGTGGCGATGGATGAGCTTGCGCTCCTGACCTCACAACAACATAACCATACAGCCAAAGTTGTATCATCAGATGCAACGACGCCGATAACAAACTGACAGATTTGCCAGGAATAAACTTGAATGCATGTATCTCCACAAAAACAAACAAGCGAGTATGACTAGTTTGTGCTAAACAGTTATTGTTGCAGTTATAGATGACTCGAGGGCAGCAGCTTGAGGAAGTTGCGCTTGATCGATAATAAAGCCGTTAGCCTCTTGGTTTCAGTCAGCACATACTGATTGTAAAAGCGTCAACCTGTTCATGCTTATTATTTAAGCTGGTTTATGTCTAAGATAAACAGCGACCAGCTTTGGAAACATGATGTTTAAACGAGAACTGGCTGTAGTGTGAAATGAGCGATCCAAGTATCCAGCGATGATGAGCGAGAAACACAGAAAGCGGGAGATCAGATTTGAATCCGAGAGGCGGTGCCCGCAACAGGATTCTCCACAACAACCAAACAACGAACAACAAGGAAACCGTCCATCCAAACCACATCGCCGTCTGCAGCCATGCTTCGCCTTGCTACCACTGCGATCCGCCAGCAGGCTTCGTTCGCTTCTGCTCGCTCATCCACAGCCACATATGCCGGCTTCACCAGCACCATAAGACCCGCCTATGCCTATGCTTATGCGCATCAGTTCCAGTCCAAGCGCAGTCTGTATTCTGATGCCGGCCCTGTCATTCCAAACAGAATCGAGACTGCGGCGCCAGAGTTCAAGGTTGTCGCTTGTGCTCGTGCTCCTGTGCACCAGCCACACGCCACCATCCACTCCTACAACCACTCACTATCCGCACTCTCATGCTGTGTCCACTGACTTGTGCCCTTTGTTCCTCTTGCTTTGCCCTGCGACTGTCGCTGGCTCGCTGGCTCGCTGGCTCACAGGAAAACGCCGAGCGAGTTGCGTCGCTGGTCAAGCAGCTTCGCGACGACGTTGCCAAGATCCGTCTTGGTACGCCGCTCTTCCAACCCACCCCACCCCACTCGCTCTCTCTCTCCTGCACTCTTGCTTCCCTTGCTGCTTGCTCTCTCTCCTCTTCTGTGTGACTCTGTCTTACTAGCTGCTCCTGGCTGCACTGCTTCGACTCGCTCGGTTTAGGTGGCGGCGAAGTGGCTCGTAAGCGTCACCTGTCCCGCAACAAGCTTCTGCCTCGCGACCGTATCGACGCTCTCATCGATCCTGGGTTCGTTTTAACATCTCGCATCTCACAGCCATCTGCTTCCCTCGACATCTCCTCGGTCTTGTTCTCATCTGCTCGCCAGCTGCTGCTGATACCTTACTCCTCTTAAATCGGACTCATCATTTCTGCCAGTTCGCCATTCCTTGAGCTTTCTCAGTTTGCAGGTATTGGAACATGCTGGATGTCTTGTCCAAGTATCCCTGTCATCTCAACTTACGATCGAGCTGCTCTTGTACTGTAACAGGCCATGATATCTATGGTGAAGAGGTTCCTGCTGGCGGTATCATCACCGGCATCGGCCGTGTCAGCGGGTAAACAGCCACTCAGCCGCAATTCGTCGTGCTTATGAGTTGAACTGATCCATGGATTGTTATCTGACCATCTTTTGTTCTAATACACCTGGATAACGCATTGATTCCATCGATCCAGTGTCGAGTGCATGATTGTTGCAAATGGTAGATCAAATTCAATACCATATTGCTTGATCATTGATGCCAATCTGCAGTGTCTTTCTTGATGACTGGCAGGCTAATACTGTATGCGTCTCGACTGCCATTCAAATCGATCAGATTCTACTGTCAAGGGAGGAACATACTATCCCATCACCGTCAAGAAGCATCTTCGTGCACAAGAAATCGCGCGTGAAAACCGTCTGCCATGTGTTTACCTCGGTAATAACTCTTGGACCATTCACTAGCCTATTGGGATCATTGTTGGATCGTAGTTTGCATGGCTTTGTTACTGACTGTCGATGTTTTGCATTCGCTGCGTATAAACATTTTAGTTGACTCTGGTGGTGCCAACTTGCCTCGACAGGCTGATGTGTTCCCCGACAAGGAGCATTTTGGTCGTATCTTCTTCAACCAGGCGAATATGTCAGCGGGTGAGCAGACATCAGTTTTGCTGCTTTGGCAAGTATAGATGTAAAAGCAAGTTGATGTCTGCAGAATATGCTAACTGGCACGTTTGTTTGTTTGTTTGCTTGGTCAGCTGGTATCCCGCAGATTGCCATTGTGCTTGGATCGTGCACGGCTGGTGGCGCATATGTTCCTGCCATGGCAGGTGTGTAGCCCTATTTACCTTGGCTGCTCTGATTGTGTTCCTAGCAGCATATTGCTCTATAATTGCTTCTTCACTCGCCTATTTGCTATTTTGGTTGATAACAATTCTGTGTAGATGAGAGCATTATTGTCAAGAACCAGGGCACGATTTTCCTTGCTGGTCCTCCTGTAAGTGCTACATAGTATGGATTGCGTGTAGACATGCGGTGTTTCTCTGATATCGTGCTGAGCATGTGTGACTGAGTAACTGACTGACTGGCTGACTTGTCCCGCTCAATGGGTGACTCCACGTCGAATCAGCTTGTCAAAGCCGCTACAGGCGAGGTCGTGTCTGCTGAAGATCTTGGTGGAGCTGATCTGCACTGCAGGGTATGAAATACTGTCTATGTAATCATAACGTGATGTCCAGGCTGCTGGACTACAACTCTGGTGTTTTGAGATCCATGGCAGCTGATATTGCTTGGTTTGGTGCGGGATTGCTGAATGTGCAGACTTCAGGTGTTACAGACTACTATGCTCAGTCAGACGAGCATGCGCTTCAGCTGGGTCGCCAAGCAATCGCAAACCTCAACTACGAAAAGACAAAGCAAGTTACCATTCGTCCTGTTGAAGAGCCGCTGTATCCGCCTTCTGAGATTGGAGGCATTATTGGCGATAACCTGCGCAAGCCCTATGGTACTGTAGTCGTTGCTGGATCTCTATGCTACGCCAGATACACTTTCTCTCACTAGGAAGCATATTGACACAAAGTTGATGGATAGATATGAAGCAGATCATTGCCCGCATTGTCGATGGCAGCCGATTCAGCGAGTTCAAGGAGCTCTATGGCACCCAGCTAGTGACAGGATTCGCTCGCATCCATGGATTCCCCGTTGGCATTATCGCCAACAATGGTATTCTATTCTCAGAGTGTGCGCTCAAGGGTGCACACTTCATTGAACTCTGCAGCCAGCGCAAGATTCCGCTCATCTTTCTGCAGAACATCACTGGCAAGTTGATATTGGTTGAATCTGAGAGTTTTGCTCCATTGTCCTGTTTATGCCTGCTTTGTGTCCACAGTTTGAGCAGTAGAGAGATTGTCTTGCACAGCTCCTTGAGCCTAACCACCCACATCACTGTATCTGTTGTTCTTACTGACTGTTTTTCTCTCTCTCTCTCTCTCTCTCTCTCTCTCTCTTTACTAATGCGATTAGGATTCATGGTTGGCAAGAGTGCTGAAGCTGGTGGTATTGCCAAAAACGGTGCAAAGCTTGTCACAGCAGTGGCGACTGCCCAGGTTCCCAAGATCACCGTGCTCTGCGGTGGATCGTTTGGAGCAGGCAATTACGGCATGTGTGGACGTGCTTACTCGCCGCGGTTCTTGTTCACATGGCCGACATGTAAGATGGCAGTAGCAAAGACGATTGCGATTGCGAGTGTATATTCTCCATTGAGTTTGTATTGAGCACTTGCTAATGATACTTTCTGCTGTCCATGTCAATGTGTGTGATTTTGCAGCTCGTATCAGTGTGATGGGTGGCGAACAGGCTGCCAATGTGCTTTCTCAGAGTATGTAATGTTGTGCTTTTGATGCAGTGAATCGCTGTCTGGTGGCTTGTTATTGAACTGTTGCTGTCATCTTACACTTTCTTTTGGCTAGTTACACGCGACGCCAAGGAGAAGAAGGGCGAGACTTGGTCTGTTGAGGCTGAAGAAGCTTTCAAGAAACCTGTGCAAGAGCGCTACGAGAGCGAAGGTCATCCCTATTACGCTAGGTGAGATCCAGTTGAGGCATATCTGAGTGATACGCGTTTGACGGTCAGTAGAGAGTTTTACTTTGCTGACTGACAAGCATCATGTGTGTGTTTGTGCACGTGTGTTTTCTTGATTGTAGCGCGAGACTGTGGGACGATGGAATCATTGACCCTGCAGACACTCGCGATGTGCTTGGACTCAGTCTGAGTGCCGCTCTCAATGCTCCGATCCCTGACACCAAGTTTGGTGTCTTCCGCATGTGATCTGTCTGTCTGTCTGTCCTGTCTGAGCCTGCTACGATTCCTTGGATCTATGCAGCTCTCTCTCTCTCTCTCTGCTTGCACCAATCAATCAATCAATCCCCAAACAAACAAACAAACAAACAAACAAAACGAACAAGAAAGAGACTGTCTGTTCAATGCCTGATTCCGCAAAAAACCATGGCTGAGAGATGGATGCATCTACTTGATGATGTCATTCATATATGTATTTTGTGTATCTGTGAAGAGTGAAGAGATGGAATCGATGACATTTCTTTCAACCCTCTCCCATCCAAGTGAAAAGGAAGAAGCAGGAACAAGAAGGGAGTTGCTGTTGTTGTAGTTGTCTGCCGTGACTAAACACCGCTGTTAAAGGAATACTGCGACCGCTTGTGAAGACGATTGCCTAGCTCGCGCGAATCAAGCGTATGAACACGCTTGGTATTACCGCCATCACCCTCATCATCGCTATCATCGCAATGATCATCCCTCAACATAAACCGATCGTTCACTGTTGCCATCGTCACTGTTTTCAAATCTTCCACATCAGCAGCAGCATCGACAGCGACCGCAGCCGTCGCCATAGTCGTCGCTGTTCCAGAAGCAAGTTTGCGAGACCAATTGACATTTGCAACTGTTTTCAAAATCAAGTTGACACAATGCACCTGAGCGCGACGCTGTAAAAACTGTTTCCAAGCCTCGTTTCTCGACTGCAATTGAAGCTGTCTGCTTTCATCTCGCGCCAGTGCTTGACTTGTTGTTGTCAAATAGTCCACGTGCTCTTGTAATCGCTTGCGTAGATCTTGCTGATTCTATGATTTGGGACAGACAAGATTTTTCCAGAACGAGGGAATAGAACGAGTATGTGCGGGTGCATAGAGTCAGTTTTCAATAATCAGGAGATTGATTTCGGTTGTGTTCTTTGGTTTTAGTTGAGAGATCTGATCGATATGGCTGCCAATACCTTGATGGATGCAAGTGGCTTCATCTTTTCGACTGGGTTTTTGTTGAATAGGATCGAGGTTGTAGTCAGTCAGTCAGTTAGTCAGTCAGTCAGCTACCATCACATCTCAAGCAATCATGCAGGTAGATAAGTGGAGCCAAAGTGAAAAAGCGTTATAGTCAAGATACACATATATATATATCGGTGAACAACGATACTCACACCACGATCCCATCTGTAGCGCCGACTTAAAATTGGGTGTGGGTGGAATGACTTGATGATTGGTATCAGGACCCAACGTCAATCGATCCAAAAGTGCAGCGACATTTCCCTTGACATGAGCAGATTTAGCAACAAACCGCATCGAATCAATAGATTTACGCTTCTTTTTGGGTTTCTTTGTGTGGGGTATACCAGTATTTCGTAATGCGATGGCTCGCGACATTTCATTGAGTGTATGGGAAGATGTTGCCCATTCGAGTGCTTCTTCGGGTGTCCAGTGGGTTGTGCTGGTTGACGTTGAGATTGTGCGGATTTTTAGTTCGCGATCGCGATCGTGGTTGTTGGGTTGTGTGCTGGATTCGTCTTTTAGCGTTTGGTGCATCGAGGCTTGTGATGTAGATGTGTTGCTTGCTTGAGCTATTGTCGGCTGGGATTGCGAGTGGACAAGACGTTGGCGACGGATTGATTTGGCACGCGTTGTGGTGGCTGGATATCCTGGCGGAACGGGTGCCATGAATACTGGGCTCAAACTCGAAGAAGATTCCAACGAGATGCCAGAATCAGTGCGGCTATTAGTGCTCATCGATAGCTGTTCTTTGTATGCAGTGGATGCAGCTGAATGAGTTGACGAGTTATGTTCGAGAGTTGTTGCGATTGTTTGAGATGAGATGGCGAATGTGCTTTGTGAATGAACAATCGGGTGCTTTGTTGGATCACTGGAAGAGGACAATGGCAACACAGCTGTCGAGTTGGTATCGTATTGATTGGCTTGGATCGGCGGCACTACTTTAAGCTTGGCAAAGCGACTGCTTCGATCTTGCAACTTGGCTGATCTAGCTTGGCACACAACGACTTCAGATTCCGCATCAAAGTTGCTATCGCTATCATTAGGATCGCTGCTTGCAATGCCATGCTGCTCTGATGCCTTTCGATGGCTTACGCTCCGCTGTCTGTGCCTATTGATATTCTCAGACTGGCTGTTGGCCATAGTACTATTGTGATCTGCCATAGGGCTTATTGCATCTACAGTTGGTTCCTTGTGAGAATTCACTACCTGCCATGGAGTGGGCTTGCCATTGAATGCTGCATCGCGCTGCACCTTGTTTACCACAACCACATCTTTCTGCGAGCTCTGCGCTCTGGAAGATGCCACCAGAGACTTCTGTGTCATAGGTCTAGCGCTATCTGGATCAGCAGCAACGTCAGCTTCACGATCCGCCTGTCCGTTGTTGTTTTTGACTTGCTGATTGTGTTGATCTGGGTGATCGTCATCGTCATCGTCATGACAGTCTTTGGCGATTGATCGCATTCGACGTTTTCCCTTGCGTTTGTGCTTGCGTTTCTTGTACAGACTTCGACCTGTGAGGCTGCTATACTGCCCTTTGGATCCTTTGTGAGACTGTTTTAGCTGTTTTTGCTGCTCCTGTTCGTGCTCTGGTTGGTCATGAGAAGGATCACCTGTGCTTAGATCTGTGATTAGTCATGGCGCGTCTGTCAATCAAACCTTCTATCTGGCACCAGTTGCAATCTCACCATCAGTCATGGCATCTACTGCCTGACCATGACTTGCTGTTGTCTGCTGCCGCTTTCCTCCAGCGACGATGCCTGCGTTTCCACCACCGCTGTAAGAAGGTGCGGCTGTTACTGATGACTGCGGAGGTGCTGGTGTTCGTCGTCCTTCCGACATCAGAT
>JH392930.1:89990-106262 GCA_000235945.1 Homolaphlyctis polyrhiza JEL 142
TCTGCAAGGATGAATGTGCGAGTCTGGCTGCATTCAATCGAGCCGCCAACCAACCAACCACACATACATCAACCACAGACTCGCTGGCAGCAAGCACAGCAGATATGCCCCGTATACTGCTCTTGAGTCAACTTGCTTCCTCTGAATCTCTCTCTCTCTCCTTCACTCTCTTTCTGCCTTTACCACTCTCGCCCAGTGGCCCAGATGTCAGGCATCCAGCTGCCGTGCAGTCAACCCTGCTCAAGCTTGATGTCTCATCCGCTCGGCAACAACAACAACAGCAACAGCACACTCACTCGCTCAACAGCATACTTGGTATCGTTCAAGTCTGCCATGTTGCGGGCCGTCAGAATAACATCCGTGGCTTGTGCCGTAACCAATGGTGAGTCGGCAAGCGCCAGTGCGATGCTCTTGCCGAACCCCCGCGAAGCTCCCGTGATGATCACAAGCGATCGTGCAGCCACCGATGCCATTTGCAAAATCCCAGAGGAAAGCAGCATATATATCACCCACAAGCCGCTTTCCTATTTGCACAATGCCTCGACTCTATATCTCACTCTACTCTGCATTGCTTTCCTCTGCTCTCCTCTCAAATATCAATTATCCATCTGAAGACTCTGAAAGTATCCTGTTCATTTGATGAACTCGCCAATGGCCAGCATCGAGAGATCAGCAATCGTCACATCACTGTAGGTTCCGCTTGGATTCACATCCGTTTCTGATCCAGACAAGGATCCAGATCTACTCCGCAACCGTTCCAACTCATGACAAAGTCCAGGCATGACAACCAACACTTGCACAGTCTGATCAATTCTCCTGCTTGCTTCTTCTTTGAAGCTACTCATATCAATGTGGCCGGAAACAAACATCTCTGGGGTGATCCCCGTTACACTTTCTTGAGTCGATGTTGCCATTGCCGTTGCCGTTGCCAAATACCGCAGATTGCGTCGACGTAAGGCCATGATACAGATTAGAGTGATCAAGACCAGACAACTTGAGGTCCATGCGCCAGTGTATCTCTGTGGCATTGCGACCAAGGCACGCAGATCGCCTGAGAGAGCCATGAAAGAAATACAGAGCACAGTGACAGCAACTGTGGAATGGACCAACGTGTGCGTGATCAAGAGACCCTCATCGATCGCATGCGAGGCTACAAGATAGATTTGGCAATCAGTCGCCCTGTTTGATGGCATCGTGCAAGCAAGTTGCGATGAAGCCAAGGCACCCAGCATCGCTTTCGCAGTACTGCATTTCATGGCTTTTACTCCAACCATATCCACTGATAGAAAGCAACTCTTTACCGTAGTCTATGATCCTTGCAGGCGAGTTCGCGACAGGGATTCTTGTGCTTGATATGTGCGCAGACAAGTTTGATGGCTGATGTGGCGCTGCAGGCATTGGGAATGACGAGACATTGATGACCACCGAAGGTGGAATTAGACGCTGCGCTGCTGACATGGGCTGTCGCTGCAAGCTCAATGCTTTTGGTTTTGATAGTAGATAAGGAGCCTCGGATACAACTGAAATGGCCGATAGATTGCCAAAGTCGCTTTCAGTACCCTGGGAGGCTAAGATGCCATTGTGTCTGGTTCTGGTTCTCGTTCTCGTTCTCGTTCTTGGGGTTGTGGCTGATGTTGGTGTTGGTGTTACTCTGGGGAAGCTGTGGGCATTGCTGCGATGGCCGCCGCTACCAACCGCAGTGCTGCTGGACCGCAGCAAGCGGTGCAGGTTGAACGGCTCGTGCGAGTGGCGCAAGGAGCTGTGTGAGCTGTGCAAGCTATGCGTGCGGTCTCGCCGACCGCGTTGGTGCAGCTGGACTGTCTGCGCCGCTAACCCGAGCACGGCAGGCTCCATGTGTCACTGCTGCGACGGTTTGTGCTGCTAAACGGAGAGCTAGATACTGCTGAATAGTCTCGGCACCAAACAATGCTCGCCAGAGAGGCAGCGGCAAGAGCGTTGTTGCTGCTGTTATTGTTGTTGCAGATGCAGATGCAGAGACAGAGACAGATGCTTGCAAAACACGCTTGAGCCCAAGATTCGATTCGGAGTTTGCACAGCTCAGACTCTCTCCTTGCTTTGCTGCCAAAAAGCAAACTCCGTCTGTCTGTCCGTCAATCCGTCTGTCCAGAACAGCAAGCCTCATTTCAACACCAACACCAGCACCAGCATCAACCTATGCCATGCCATGCCATGCCATGCCATCGATTAGAGATCCCCACCAAACTTTATTGTAACCCTACTGCCCGTCTGACATCGCGCATCGTGCGTTCAGCAACACCTCGTGCTCGCTCCTCACCATCTCTCAGAACACTCTCGACATACGCCTTGTCTTTTCTGAGTCTCAAGATCTCTGCACGGATGGGTTCAAAATACTCTACAACCGTATCCGCCACGACAGTTTTAAACTGCTCGTTTGAAAACTCGCCGAATCGATCGTGAATCTTGACAGCAATCTCCTCCTCTGTCAGTGAATCCCAAGGAATACCCGATGATTTCTCAAGCGACATCCAGATGCGAGCGAGATTGGTGACACCCGGTCGCGCAACAGGATCATATGTGATGCCTCTTGTAGAATCCATGGTGGCTCGACGGATCTTGGATCGAAGCGCATCGGCCGTATCGTCAATGTTGATCCGTGAATGCTCGACAGGGTCCGACTTTGACATTTTCGACGTTGGTGTGCGAAGTGACATGATGCGTTTTCCGACAGAGGATGCTAAAAAAATGTAGATGCAACCACATCAAGCCCGAGTTGGGTAGATATTGAATTAGCCAAGCTCACAGACCGCGTGATTGATCCGCACTATTTGAGCAGTAACTCACGAATCACGCTCTTTGGAATGACAAAAACAGGCTTGGCGTAATGCGAATTAAAGCTTCTTGCAATCATTGTTGTCAAGTTCAAGTGCTGCGACTGGTCGTCGCCAACAGGGACATGTGTCGCTCTGGTAGTATGTGAGTGGATCCCAAACAGAATCTCAGCATCGATCATCAAGTCTCGGATTGTAGATTCTCAGTTTGTTGCACTAACCTATAAAGGAGAATATCGGCTGCCTGCAGAATGGGATATGAAAGCAGTCCAACATTGAGCGTGGCTCCTGCCGGGCTTTCGTACAAGGCATCGTCTGAGCTTTCGTCGCTGCTGGAAAGACCGTGTTGTGCATCATCGCTGGGATCACTGCCTGGATTTGCATCGCTCGGCTGATGTGTGGCAAGAAGCTGCAGCTTTGCCTTCCACTGGTGCATGCGACTGACCCACGATACTGGCGTGCGACAAAAGAGCATCCAAGCAAGTTCGGCGTGATGAGGGACTCTGCTTTGGCGGAAGATGGCGCATCGAGCAGGATCGATGCCGCAAGCGAGAAGCGCAACAATCAGATCAAAGCTGTTTTGGCGCAGCTTTGCAGGTTCTTGCGGAACAGTCAGAGCATGCAGATCAGCAAGCATATAGAGCACCTGCGGCGATCGTGTGGATGGTGCAGGCGCTGCTGGAGACTGGATCGACGAGGCGGCTGTGAGGTCGATTGGCTGCTGATCTTGCAGCTTGATCCAGTTGCGCAGTGCGCCGATATAGTTTCCAAGGTGCGGCATTCCTGTTGGCTGCATTCCTGACAGCGTGCACTGGACGGCAGCACGGGACGCTTCAGCTGTGGCGTGTGCATGTGCATGTGCTTGTGCTTGTGCTGCGGCAGGACGAACGGCAGCACCAGCAGCAGAAGGAGTGGAAGAGAATGCTCGAATGGATCGCATGGATCGCATGGAGTGACTCGAGCGAATTGTTGTTGTTTTCGGAGATCAAGTCGATATTCAACAAGTTCATTCAGTCTCTGCACATTCATGGTCCCCATAATGCTCCATCCCATCGCTGCCATCGCTGCCATCGCTGCCATCAACAACTATAACTGAATACACAGAGGCATGATCAAATTCGAAAAGTTGCTCAAAAGCATGAGCACCTTCTTTAGTGCCATCCTGTCTCTGGAAATAGTATCTCAGATAGGGAAGCTCATCGTCACTTGCAGTCTTGATTGTTACCACCGAGCCGCTGTCCGAGATACGCTTCATCTTTTTAAGCGGCACAGAAGACTGGGTCGATTGCTGATGCAGATACTGCAATGGCGGAAACTGCTGTGTTGAGGAAGCTGATGGAATCGCTTGCAAGGATCGATCAGCGTACCGTTGCGAAAACACATCTTCGGACGATGCAAACGACATGGACTGGACAGAGCCGTTGTTGAAGATGGCGAGATTGAGCATGGCATTTGAAAGACCATTGGTAGAGATCTCTGATGGCGTGCACAGGGACAGAGGAGAAGCAAGCGAGTCGGAAGGCGCGTCCGTGTGCTGGTTCGATTCGTGGATCTCAGATGCTGTTCCCGCCAATCGATGCGAGTCCTCACAGAGCACCGTTTTGACCGATCCTTCATGTCGATCCTGTGCATCAGTCGAGCATGATTGCGGCTGTGTGATGATGGCTAAATTAGAACAACGCTGTGCATCGTTCGATGTGGGTGAATGTACATACACAAACTCGCTCGTGTGATTGTGGAGAGGTGATGGCTGCTTCACATCAGATGGTGCGAATCTTGCAGGCATTGGGTCGTAATCAACAAATGCGGGTGATGCTGCTGTTGATGCGGAACGTGCTGTCCAGATGGATTTGTGGCGACGCTTTCTTGAAAACAGCCGCTTAATCTTGTATATCAGGCGATCGATCCACGAAATTCGTTTGGCAGTCGCTGTGGGGGTGGCTGTGGTGCTAGTGATACTATTGGCATTGGCATTAGCATTGGCATTGGCATTTGTGGTGGTGGTGGTGGCTGTACTTGTGGTGAATGCTGCGGCCGAAGCATTTTGATTCACGGTTGCATCTGTGTATTGCACAGCAGATTGCACTTGATTCACACTGGAGCCCAGAGGCTGGGAACCGTGGGAAGAACTGGATACGTGGGAAGCAGAGGCAGTGTGCGAGTAGGAGCCAGATGCGAGGCTGCTTTTGTGGTTCAAGTGGTTTCTAACTCGAGAGAATGGCACGGCGCTCGCTGCGGATGATGGCGAGATGCGCCGCATTGGTATGGATGCTCTGTGGCTGCCATCTGTGCTGCTGGGACCGGCTGTGCTATTTGCAAAGTCTGGATTGTCACGGCTGAATGCTGCGGCTGCTTCTGCATCTGCATGCATGGACCCACGGGTATCGTGAAGATTAGAAAGCGAAAGCGGCAGCAACGGTGGCAGTCGGGACACCGCAGATCTGTGCTGCGATTTCCACTGCTCTTGTTGCTGCTGCTCCATGACTGTGGAGCTGGCAAGTGGGGCTGTAAGGATCTTGCTCAAGCAGATCGATTTTGAGCGTGGGAGAGATGAGTTTGCACGACGATGCTTGAAAGCATCATGCGTTTCACTTTTGTGTTTGGATAGATATCGGAGAACTCCGCCAACAAGACATCTGATTGCAACTCTCTCCATCTCAATTCACAAACACATACACGCATATACATGCATATATGCTGGACACCAGACAGTCGGCTGGAAAAGGTACAAATATCATGAAATGGCACCACAAGCTACAAGCTAGATCAACAAAATCACACACAACACTGTATTGTAGTATCAATTTTTAAGGAGCACGCGGCCACATCTTGTGAGAAAGTGCCTTTGATAAACGCCAGTTAAAAGCAGAACAGGTGCGCACACTCGGATCCAGCCCTCGTACGCCATGATCTGCGCGATCACCGTGGTATCCCTTGCGAGCATGTTCAGCAATCGGAGCAGATACATGTCCAGGCTGGATGGCAGGGCTATCAAACAAGGGATGCATATCAGTCTTGTAGGTATGGAAAACAGGGAAAGGATGTGCTTCTGTGTTGAAAACATAGTTTCCAACATTGAACTCGTTGTCTGGATCAAACAAGAGATAGAGGTACTTGAGCGTTTCTGCCAGGAAAAACGATTCCATCTTGTCTTCTTTTTCGAGTGTTTGGACATTGGCGATGTTGGCAAACCCACATCGAGACCGCGATCTCCAAAAAACAAACAACAAACAACACAGAACCAAAACCAGAACCAAAGAAACGAGTGTTATCATAGCGACATTGCAATACACATTAAAAAATGTTAGAATTCATCCCTTGACATTATATCAACACTCTTTTCTTCAACAGCAGCACGACTCACAATAGATTAATGCGATCGACTAGATCAAATGCCAACTCAAGTATTGCATCGTCTTTTGTTGCCCGATACAAATAGAGCATGCTTTCGATAAACTCTGGTCGCAAAGGGTAGCCTGCACGGCCCTGAACAAAAGAATGATCCAGGTTGCGAATTTCTGGCAAGAACGGCTCTCTTGTCCACAGATACTTTGCAATGGGTGCCATGTCTTCAATAGCTTCATAAACGTCTCCAGCCAAAACCTTGATTGAGGGCCAAAACGCTCCGAGCGACCATTGATGCGGACTACCCATGATTCCAGAGTCGTAGTGCACATCAACATGTAGCTGAGACGCTTTGCGCATGTAGATTTTGATGGCACGATAGACTTCCTTGAACATGAGTCCATATTCAGTTTCGTCTGAAAAGGCAATGTATGATTTGAACAGATACTCAAAGAAACTGTCGACGCCGCCGCCAATGGAGCACTCTGGATAGATCCACTGGCCAGTGATGACATCGATATGGTTGCCAAAGAGATCGATTGAAGATCGATGGTTCCAGAGTGCGCGAACAGCTTTGCGAGATGCAATCTCAAAGACAGGATCGCCTGTCAATAGGCTGAGCCAAGCAAACTCGAGACTGAATGTGCCAGCGCATGCAGTGCACACCACAGATGATTCGCCCTTGTTGACGCCATGTTTGAGATTGACGGTGCCGTATGGGATTCCCGTCGGTGTATCGAATGCAGGAAGCAGCTTGCGAGCGATTTCCTCAGCCTTTTTAAGAAGAATGCCGTCATATATCGCCGAGAAGGATGGATCTCTTAGCGCAATGATGTGGGACGATAGCAGACCGCCGACCATTCTGATGTTGGTTTCAAATACAGACACATTGACGTTTTGGTCGACATTGATGAACTTGACCAGATCCACCATTGCAGCAAAAGTGTGCAGATCTCCAAGCACAATGGCAGTATCAAGTGCATCTACCAGAGTCAATGAGAAGCTGATGGTTGAATACAATGCACTGAAAGTCAGTGTATTTGCTAAAGCTACAAGTGAAGCAGGAGCAAGGTGAATGGTGGAATGACTTGCTTTCCAATGGTATCTCTGCCAGTGCACGAGATGGGTTGTAGCTCGTCTTTTGGGTATGCAAACTCGAGATAATCTTCGAGTGCGGTGTAGTATATTTCTTTTACTTTACTGCGGTACTCTGCCAGCCGCGCAGCATGAAAGGCGTGGGGCAGTGGTGTGAACGGAGGAGGAGGTTGTGCAGGTGTTTTCTGTTGCTGTTGCTGCTGTTGTTGTTGTGACTGAGCAACGGCAGCCACTGTTGCGAGACTGCGTGTACAGCCAAAGTTGAGGCTGACGGAAAGACACAGTTCAAGAAGAAGAACACCGAGCCACATCGTGGCAGTAGTTGGTATGAATCCAGACAGACCAGCCAAACGGCAGAAAGACTGATGGAAGGATGGATGGAAGGATGGAATCGATGGATGGAATGGACAAGAGAGAACAGGATTGACGATCTTCGGCAAAAACAAACTCAACGCAGCAAGAATGACAGCAACAGCAACAGGAACAGAGCCACAAGCGGCAGTCCCAGCAGCAGTCCCAGTGGAAGCAGTTGGGGCAGCCAAGACCTCAGACAAGGGTGCCGCAGCGACAGCAGGAGTGCCGGGCAGACGACTGGGAGGCAGCCGTGCCGTTGCATCAGCGCTTGGCGTGGCAGGAGCGCTTGTTGCAGCGGGCAGCGTTGTGAGTTTTGCGGCACGACAGATTGTAGCGGCAGGCGATTCGCGGCTTGCGCTTGACTTTGTAGCGCCGGCGGGACTTGCGTATTCGCTCGATGCAGTTGCAGCAGTGGCAGCGTACTCGCTCGCAGCGCGTCTGCTGCTTGCGCTGCTTGCTCTGATCAACTTTGTGTGAGTCATTGATCCATTCAATGCAACTGTCAGCCATCTCCGCTGTCTCTCTCTCCCTTGTTCTCTCTCCCTCTCTCTGTCTCGCTTTTCACTGACTCCTGATCACTCTATACCTCGTCCTCCTGCTATTCCTCCTCCTCCTGCTGCTGCACAGTGTCATTGTCAGCCTGGCTTCGCTCTCCACTCTCATCAATGTCTGGGCCATTGACAACTTGGGCATGCAGTCAAGCCCGCTTGCTCAGATCGAGCTGCTGCCTTTCATCCCTGGCACTCTGCACATGGTGGAGAATCTTCTCTTCATCATCGTGCTCTCTGCTGGATCAAACTCTGTATTCGCATCCATTCTCGTCTTTGTTGCTGCTCTGAGAGGTGTCACTGGTTGGATCAGCTTCGCTGTTACTGTGGCTGCTGGATCGCTGTTTGCCATTGAATGGACTCAGACCATTGGTCGCGATGGCCGCCAAAAGATCAGCGCTTCTTAATCAGACTCGGTCTGGTACTCGTCGTCGTTGCTCCTGTCCCTGTCCCTGTCCCTGTCCCTGTCCACAGTGTATCTGCAGACCTGTGTTTTTTGTCTCGTTCTTGTTTGGATGTGTCTCTGAAATATGCCTGCCTGCCTGCCTGCCCGCCTGACTGCCTGGCATCCGTGGGGACTAGAATGGAAATGAAATAAAGTGAAATGCCCTGGATCTATGCCCTGTTCAATGCGAGTTGCATTGTTATTCAAGCGAAGCCACAGAAACGAAAGCGATGCGCATCATCCTGACGTGCCGTGCTGTGCAGCCAACACAACTTGCGGTTGTGTTCAAAACACGCTTCGCCAAACTCACGCCACGTCCAAAACCCACTCTCCGTCAACCCTCTCTCTTGTACAAGAACCTGCCAGAATGGGAGTAGAAGACTTTTCGATTGAGCCACTGCCCGGCCATCGCAGCATTCTCAATGGCTTCCTGGGTGTCACCGACAAGCTTGCGCTGCGGGGCCTCGTCTCGTTCAAGACCACAAAGGACATCAAGGTTTCGTCACTGTCGCTTGTGCTGCACGGCCGCCTCAAGACCGCTCTCAGCTCGGACGAGGGCCACTACACTGCCGAGGTGCCGCTTCTGGCTAGCGTGCTGCGCATCGTTGATCCTGCCGATGATCCCAATGGCGAGAAAGCCACAAAGAAATGGCCGGCCCATGTGCCTGTCAAGGCTGGCTCGCCTGCATATGAGTGTGTGGCGCTGAAGCTTTTTGTGTTTTGCGGCTGTGCGCCATTCCTTTCGAACGGTCAACTGACTCTGCTTCTCCCTTCCCTCGATCCTTCTCCCTTCCCTCTCTATCTCTCCCCTCTGTCTCTCCGTCCTCCGCTGCACGCAACAGATTCGAGATCGAGATCCCGCAGCAGATCGCCGAAATGCTTCCCGGCAGCTTCAGCCACCAGCTTCCGGCTCCCGTCGGCAACGCTGCAGCCCACGCAAAGGCCGCTGCCACTGCATCTACTCTGAGCCGCAAAAAGACTGGCACAACACGCTCGCCATCGCCAGCGACTGTAGATGAAACTGACAAGGCCAACTGGAACGGTGCAAAGGTCTACTACACGCTCACTGCCACGCTTGAGACCCTGCAGTCTTCTCTGCTCTCTGTCAGCGTCAAGACATTCAATGTTGTTGAAGAAGTCGATTTCCATCGCATTGACTCGTTTGCTGTTGCACGCAGCGTCCACACCAACTCGGGACGTCTGGTTCAGGGCAGCGACGACCACATCTCGTACAAGTTTGAACTCGATCGCACAACTTTCACGATCGGCCAGGCCATCCAGGTTAACATCATCGAGCTCCTGCCGCACGAGCACCAGTTTTCAATCTCTGGCGTCACGCTTAATCTTGTGCAGGTTGAAAAGCTGCGTGCCTTCCGTGACCGCAAGTTCAATAACGAACCGCATCATCTGCCAGAGGATCCCAACTCACCTGATGTGACTTCACGCTACAAGCAGCGCGTCGTCAAGAGTGTTTTGGACAGTGTCGAGGTTCCACGTCCAACACGCGGCTTCGCCAAGTTTGTTGCATCTCTCCGCAAGAAGATTGAGCCGTGGTCAGGCCAAGCTGCACTTGTCATTGATTCCACTCACCACAAGCTCAAAAACGACCCAAAGCACAAATCTGTCGATGCATATCAGAGCTTTGATTCCGAGTTCATCACAGTCACACATCACGTCGAAGTCCGCGTCAAGCTGGTCAACTCTGCTGATGTCCTGATCTATCCTGTCCCTGTCCGATTCCTGGACATTGACCATCCTACCGTGGACTGGGTCCTGCACAACTCGGACTCGTTGACAGGAGGACCTGAGCTTGGCGAAGACGATGCAGACGCCAAAAGCGGATATATCTTTGACGAAGACGACCTGCCTCGTCTTGCACCTGTTCGTATTCCTGACGCACAAGCTGCGCTTCAGATCCCGCTCTATGGCGACGGCTACGAGTTTGGCCAGTCAGCTGTGGGTGCACAACCCCCTGCCGCCTTATCCCAAGTGGCATCTCAAACTGGACCTGCTGACATTGAGCAGCGACGCAACATGCACAAGGATGTTTATCAACCCGAAGAGTAGAGTGTTCTTGTCTCACCCCTCCCTCCTATCAAATGAAGCTTTGCCCTTTTGTGAGACCATTGTGCCACGCTCCTCTTGGCATGGCTGCTACACCCCATACCCCATACCTCCTTGCTTCTTGGCTTTGGCTTTGGCTCTGGCTGTGTGGTTGAACTGACGTGCGACACGCGATGCATAATAGCGGCTGAACAGCGTGTCGGATGGGGCACCGACATCTCTCCTATAAAAGGCCGGCAATCATCAACTTAACACACTTTCCATGAACTCAGCAACCACACAAGGAGATCCTGCTCTGCGGTCAACCTCTCCTTTCTCGTCGTCATCTCCTTGCTGCCTTCGCTCTCTCACAAGTGAGTCCTGATGGATTATGACTGTCAGCCGTGGTCTGTGTGCTGCCATCTGACACTGCCGCTGCCGCTGCCGCAGTGCTGTTCTCGTTTGTTGCTGCTCTGTGCACTGCCGTCGCCGCCTCTCCTGTGGCGTTCCCTTCACCACCATCACCATCACCATCATCATCATCATCATCATCATCATCGCATCCCCATCCCAAGCGCCTCATCCCAGGTATCGTCAACAGCCCACATGTCAAGACCATTGGTCGCATCCAGTATGCTGACGACAGCAAGCACCACGCTGCTGCATCGCTGTCGCAGCCTGCGCCTCACATCGATCTTACTGTGCCGCATATCCTTTCTGCCGGCAATCACACCTGGGCCATGTTCGAGATCGAATGTACCACTGGCCGCACTCACAGATTCGCTGTTGGCAACACCGATGCCGCCACTGCCACCAACAACAAAAGAGTTGGCTCGTATGTCGCCAACAGAGCGCACGAGTTCTGTGTTCCAGCCACCTCGGTCTCCAACTCGACCACGAGCCATCTGACCAAGCGCGGCGACTATCGCTTCATTCAAGCATGGGTCAAACCTGTTGGCTGGAATCCCCTCCAGTACGACCTGCGATTTGCAAACCACGAAGCCACCTTCTACGAGATCTATTTCCTCAATCTGTTCAGCGCGTATCCGTCGTGCAACCGACTTGATGCCGGCGACGACGACGGTGAGATCAACATTGGTCTCGAACGAGCAGTGACCTCTTGGAGTCAAGGCTTTTTCAACTCTGTGACTGGCCAGACGTTTATGTATCTCAGTAAGCTGTCTCATATAGCTTGTGATGGTCGATCCTTGGGCTATGATAACTGATGTGATGTGATGTGATGCATTGGCGGCTCTATAGATGATGCTGGCTGGCCACGCTGGGGAGAATCCTATGTGTTTGAAACACGCGATGTCTTTGATGACAATCTGAGTTACTCCACCTGCTATGTCGATCCTGTCTACCAAGCTAGTCTTGATGGCCATGGCTGCTCAGTCGGCAATGTTTGCCATACCTAAAACATTGCTACAGGATATCTCCATCGAAAGAAGAATCAGTGAATGAATGAATGAGAGTAGATCTCTCTCTCTCTCTCCGACTCTCTGGTTTGTTTGTTTGTTGGTATTGCACTTCATTGATCAAAGAAGGAAAGAGTGGAAGGGTTTGGAAAACTAGGGTTGGAATCAGACTGAGATCACTTGGATCTGTTGCATCAACAGCAAGTATATATCAGTCTTTTTGAATGGAGAGTGCAGGTATTCCCACGAGTGGCATAGAACAAACCTTTTTCTGCGGCATCGATGGCATTCGAGTGTCCCTGCGTGCCTCACTCAGGGTCGTCTCTGATCCAACATTACCCCAGCCACCTCGGCCCGCACCATGCTTCTTAATGGTATTAGGTTTGCCAGTTCTGGTGATTTTTTGATATTCGGAGCAATGTTGATACAAGTTTGGTTCAAAAGTATCGGCATCAGTCAGCTTGATATAGAATGTGTTCTGGCAAAGGCTTCGCCTAGACAGGGAGGAGAGGGTGATTGCAGTGCGCTGTGAAGACTTGTTGCTGATAGGGCAATACTTACTTGGATTCATGGCGGTCGTGCTGTGGATATAGCTGCGATGAGTATGTGTCATTCTGGCTGTTGTGATGGAGAGATGCCGGTATTTGGAATATGATGAGACCGGGAAAACCACCAGGCGCCTTTTAAGCTTTTTGCTGTTGCTCCTATATTTGGGGGACGGGGTTTATCGGAGAATCGGAAGGGTGCGCCACCGGCCAAGATTCCTTCCTGCCACCCATGTGTGCTATTTACGGCGACACACATATATGTGTCTGACTGTAAGAAAAAAGCCTTGCGTGCTGATGGACAAGTCGATCGCAGGCGATGTGATTCCAAGCAAGCAAGTAGGCGATATGCAGGTGTTTTGATGATGCAGTCCAAACAGCATGACATCTTGTTCAGCTTATCGCGCTTATCGCTACAGCAGACACGATAACCGGTGCTATCAACCACCAAAGCAGTAAAGTTGCTTTATTCATCTTCGCCAATCTGCTTAGACTGTCGTCCCAATCAGGTAGACCACCAAAAACATCGAAATGCTTTCAGCGGTTATGGCTCAACGATATTATGAAGAGATTCCGTCGCGCTCATCAAGAAGTTCCATGATATGCTTGCTAAACTTGTACTTGTGGAGCTCGTTACGTGCAATATGCTTCGCACCAGAGATGACCCCAAGACAGTTTGTAGAGTTGCACCAGCAAGTAAAAGGCTTGTCCATGTCCCACTCCGTACTGTATCAGGATTATCAATCACGATGTTAAGAATACAAGATTGTGAGAATGAGCAGTCACAACACAGAGTCAGTATTCGTAAATCTTGATGGAGCGATTGGAATCAGCATCGAGTATACTGCACACCTTGGATAGAAGAAAGTTAGTTCTTCATCAGCTTCGAGATCGCGAGCGGCAATCACATTCGAATGAACAGGGTCGATCCATACGGATGGATTGCAGGAGTTGTTCTATAGTAACACATATACAATATCAGTCCCGAGTCTCTACGCGTTCAACAGAGACTGCGAAAACCTCCTGCAAACAGGCTCACCATATAAACGAGCTCCGAGTTGAGTTCTATGTGAAAGTCTCGTCCAAACTGTACCGGCATGCATTCAACAGCAGTTACAAGTCAGATACTGACGGTTCATATCGCGAGAGACACACATAGGCACATCAAAACTCTCTATCGCATCAAAAAGTCTGAACGAATCTGCAGAAATGCAGATCTGGCTAGCTTGACAGCCACAAAGTTGGCAATAACAGTGTTTTGACTCTAGAATAATGGCGCTAGAAGCAGGAGGGACGGTGTCCGCCATTCTACACCCGACAGAGTCAGGAACACAGCAAGCAACACACCTGCACAGTCGTCCACGACTTCTTTGCATTCGGAGTGATGCGAGAAATAGGTGCGACGATTTCTCCAGCCTTGAAGCTACGCTTTGCAACCAGTTTCGAGCTGAAATTGGCCTTGTTGAGTACGACATACATTCTGTCTGGGAAGATGGGTCTAGCCAGATGTGGTGTGCCATATCACAAAAGCAGCACGAGCAGCACGAGCAGCACCAGCAGCAGCAGCAACGGAAAGAAGTCAATGCAGGTATATTGAGAAAGTCAGCTCAACTAGTCAGTCGTGTGGTATGGTAACATAGACGCACGCACGCACGCACGCACGCACGCAGCCAGACAAGCGCTAGGAGCGGAGCTTTTGGAAGGACGAGACTTGTTTGGCTATAAGAGAGAATGCAAGCATGCTTTCAAACTGACCGGGAGATATCAAACGGTGGCTTGTATTCGACCGTCTTTGGAGACTCGACAACCTCATCAGTGACAGCGTGGATCATGGCTGCGTTGGCTATATAGGATCTAGCGGGTGTGCGAAGAAGCGGCTTTGCAGATCTGGACAAAGTGCGTCTCTGTGCTGTCGAGATGGAAAATGCCAATCGCGGCAACCGCACGATCACGTGACGGAATTGGATCATCTGGAAAACCTGTCTATGGAGCGAGAGCGAGAGAGAGAGAGAGATGGCAGGTGATAGGACGACTGGCGATTGCGGGTGATGATTGCAGCACCAGAGCGCATGGAAGCCACAAAAACACATGCATGAGTCGGCTGTGTGCTGCATGCGTGGTTCCAACCCAGGCAATAGCAGCAGCAATTGGCGGCTGGCAATCACCGGCCATTTCATAACTGCCACAGGACAACGATTTTATTGTGGAAATCAGTGGCCCAGACTCTGGCCAACCCGCACCTTTTGGCCGTGAGTGATTGCAAAGCGGAAACTTTTTGGCGCTTCGAAAACAAGCACCACCGTGCTGCCGAATCGGAAGCCGCCCATAGTTTCGCCGCGGTGCACCAGTGCTCCGTCCGCATTGCTCGGAAGCTTCTTGATATACATTCCAAGTGCATTGTCTTGCGCTGGAACATTGGTCTCGAGATCCTACAAATCAGTATTGCATCCAATCAGCCAGCGAGCCAGTCAGCGAGTTATGGCGCCAGCTGGTAATCATATATAGACACAACTCACTGGCAAAAGATTGATCTTGATCGAGCCAACGTTGGTGGCACCGACAGGCACCATTGAGAAGAATCCGTGCTGCCAGTTTCCCAGCATCACAACACGTTCGTTCAGAACAAACAGATTCTTGAGGCTCTTGGCCATCACAGGCGACACGGAAAACATTTGACCTGCGAAATGGCGGAACCCTGTGATGCACCAATCGACAGGAGAATGAAACCGATGGTAATCGCCAGGTGCAAGATAGATGACTGCAAAATAGAGATCGTTGCCTCTCTTGGGTGTTGGCTGCCCAAGCTTTGTTTGCTCTTGCCCAATATAAAGCGATGTCTGGTTACTAGGGCTTTCAAAGGCCGCAGGACCAAGAAACGCATTCAATGAATATGTCATGCCCTTGACTTGCTCAATCTTGCCATCTGAATCGACGACGCCGAAATGAAGAATGCGGCCATCGGCAGGCGACACCTATACCAACAATACTCAGCTCATATATCGCACACTGATTTGTAGTTATTCCAAGGTCAAGAAGATGCTTGTCTTACTAGTAGGGCTTCTTTGGCGCTTGCAATCGGACGTGCGCCATCCTTGAGCTCGCGATAAAAGAATTCGCCAAGATTTGGGAATGATTTGAGATCTGGCTCGCGGACTTCGTCCAGATTGCAACCAAACAGATGGCTATAGAGCTTAAACAAGGATGGCCGCATGAATTCAGGGACTGTCAAGCTATGCAGCCACCCCCATGCTCTTGAGATAGCACGTAAAGGCAGCAGAGCATATATTTGGATCTACTAGACACAAACCATTGGGTGATATCAGCAATCTTGACCAACGAATTCCAGTTAAAAACAACAAAGCACATTGTTAACAAGGCGATGCATTCACTTACTGAAAGCGGCCCTTCAACTTGAACATCGTTGCTAGAAAGCACATGCTCATCACTCTCGTGCTTCAAAGATTCGCGGTTCTGGACTCGCCAATAGTGTAGCGCCGCAATCCATGCAATGCCAACCGATATTGGAATCGCTACATATTCGGTTTTGGTGTTCTTCCATGTTTCCCAATAGGACCTTGGCCGCGAACCACCAGCTACACAAACATAATGTTTTTTAAACCCCACGAGGATCGGTGTTTTATGAATCAGGTGCAATAGCGATGAATACTT
>JH392930.1:114303-128545 GCA_000235945.1 Homolaphlyctis polyrhiza JEL 142
GACGACGGTGTCAATGGACTGCACATTCTGGTTCGTCCACCAAGTCATGGTCTCTGTTGTGATGGTCTCGTGCTTCCGGGTGTGGGTCTCGTTGCTGTTGCTGCTGTTGCTGCGGTGGCGATGAAGCTCGATGCAAGCGAACGGTGCACGGCGGTGGAGCAGACAAATGCAGGCTGCTCAGGCTGAGGCTGGGTCCAGAGACAGAGAGAGGAGCAGGGATGGAGACAGAGACAAGTGCGACGCTGCGGGAGAGAGAGAGAGAGAGAGAAGCAGCTTTCAGCCCAGGCAGTTTGTATTGAGCGGCCAACCCGGCAAGTCCAAAACACCAGCGTCGCACAAAGCAGCTTCCCTCAACTTCATTTTGTGTCGAGAAAATCCTCTTCTCTCTGCTCAGAGCCTGTATCAAACGATGTAATGGGAATCGAGCTATCGGCAGTCGAGCGCCTCAGCTCAGATGCACGATGGCTTCTAACGGCAATCTCAATCGACAAGAGCGCCGAAATGATGGATCCATAGGCAGCAAAGTCGTTTGTGAATTGATAGAGAGGAAACCAAACAGTGCGAGTGAAGTTGGACTGATTGGTGAATGGAAGCGAGAACAGGGTGAAGTAGATGCAGGTGCAGGCTACAAAGAGAAAGAGAGTGGCAGCAAAGGCAAGTTTGTGGGGTAGAGGAACGGCACGCAGTGTCACAATGAACTTGAGAACCGCAAACGAGATGAAGAGGCTGATGATGGCCATTAGCAGGATCCAGACTGTGTTGGCGACATATGCGATCCATGCAAGGATGAGTTGAGAGTCTGTAAGAGTGATATCAACCGAGCCAAAGTCGGTGATACTCTGGATGATGTTGCCTGTGATTCCTGCAAACAGGGCAAAGAAGCACAGGGCGATCTGGACACCTGTGATGACCGGGAGCGACAGAATGCGGACAACGTGCGGCAGTGTCTTGAACATGACCAGTTGTGCCAATCCAGCAAGCGTGACGGCAACGAGCCGAAGTGTCCAAAAGAGCTGGTCTATCCACGTAGCTATATTGTCTTCGCTCAGCGCGATGATCATCTCGGCGAGCATGACAATTGTGATCATTGCAAACGCTGAAAACCATATCACGTTGGTGGCTGACAGCAGGATTTTGGGAACAAGAAGCACTGTACGCAGAGCTGTGCCGGCAAGCATTAGCGAGGTCAGCACCACGATGGTTACGTTTATGTTCTTGTGCCTAGCATCTGAGCCAGAGAACCACCAAATAGTGGCTGGCATGAGGTGGCTGGCTGGCTGGCTGGCTGGTATGCGGCGGCGGCAGCGACAGCGGCAGGCAGGCAGGGTGAGTGTTGCGTTCCTGCAGGTGCGATTGAACAGGGGTGTGCACGACGCTGTGGAGGCCGTTGAGCGTGAGGAGTTGAAGCAGCTGGCGAGCTACAGGAGAAAGTCTATATGAACAGCTGCAGCGCAACAGAGCAGCACTGCAGTAGAGACAGGCACAGCAATAGGTTTGTCTGTATTGGTGCTAAGCACTGTGCGGAAAGTGTCTGCATCGTTGGTGGCAGTGTCGCACAGACTGCGATAGGGAAGGGTCAGTTTGTGGTGACACTCCACCCTCCGGTTCGCGTTCCGTGCTTTGGGCTTCGTGCTTCGTGCTTTGGGCTTTGGGCATTGCGCCGCCTTCAATGCTCTCTGCCTTTTGCAGCCATCGCCCAGAGTCACATCAGAACATGCGATTCAATAACAATATACTTTATTAACTATAGCATGGCATGCAGCGTTACTGACTCTTCCATTGCGCTGCTGCAAACAGAGCTCTCATTCTCATTCTCATACATATCAACGCCAACATATACAACGGACGCAACCGAGGATCGCAGCTCAATAGGCTGTCTAATCTTGGAACTCGACTGTGCTCGGATCACTTCCTCAATCATCAACAGCCCAGAGAGCATCATGCCATAGGTTGCGGCATCCGACGCGAACCATGCAAACTTTGCTGGAATGGCATCGCCTCTGACTGTCCAGATATCAAAGAGAATGCTCGTGAAAGCAAACAGCACAAAGACAAGCAATAGACCTGCGAAGCGCAGCTTGACTGAGCAGGCAAGAGTGCGAGCCGTCATGATGAAATTGAGAAGCGTGATGTTGAAGAATAGACCGACAAGGATCATGACAGAGAGCCATAGTGCATCTGCGGCAAGATACGCCACAACAGTGCCTGGCATCGCATCGAGATCCGTGCGAGTGTACACAATGGTGCCGAGAGAGAGCACTACAAGCGCAAACACCGCAAAGCAGAGTTGCAGGCCAACGAGTGAGGAGTAAGATACGATGCGGATCGACTGAGGCAGAAGCTTTGCCAGCTCGATCTGGACAAGAGCGAGGACAACGGGTGGCATCCAGCTGATGATCATGTATGTGATTGGAGGGATTCTTGTTGTGTCTGGTACGATTGTGAGCGACAGTTCGGTGGCCATTGCGGCGCACAGAAACGCAAACGACACAGCCCAGATGGTTGCAAAGTGCGTGCGGGTCTTGAATGCGGTTGCAGCCATCAGAGCTGTTCGGGCAACGGCCGCTAGCAGCGTGACGGTGAACACTGCGAGTGCTGTCCAGTCGATCGCAAGTGGCGCTTGCTGTCCCGTGCGAGCCCATATCCCGCCGATTCCTGCCCCACTATTGCTGGACATGGCTGCTGCCGTTGTCGTTTCTGCCGCTGATTGCCAATGCAAGGTGGCCCAGTGGCTGGTTTGTATGCTGCTGTGTGCACAGCAGACGGTGCACTCAAGAGAGGATGGAGGACAGACGCTGTTATACTCGCTCGCAGTTGAGCCCGGGCAGCGAGGCGCCACCAATGAGCGAGAGTGAAAGTAGACAAGGGTTGATCGATCTTTCCTTTTTGTATCTGCGGCGTTTGCAGCAAGCAAAGGGAAACAAGGAGAGGAGAGCCGCGTTTCATTCATCTATCCAAAGAGTATCGGGTTACTCAACAGCGGCAGCAGTGCCGTCCGCAGGCTGCGCAGCATCAGTCTTGAAGGAGGTTGCCAAAAACCTAGAGTTGAGCGGATCTCGCAGTTCAGAAACACCCTGTGCCTCAACAGCAGTCTCGATCACCATAAGTGCACACGCAATCGAGCCAAAGTTGGCGAATCCGCCGACAAACCACAGCCAGTAACCGTCAATGAAAGGGGAGTAGTCCGATATGAATCCAATGATAAAGAAAAAGGCAGCAGCAGCAGTCCATCCACCAAACTTGAGCTTGGTATACAGGGGAATATTGCGAAGTATGATGATGAATCTCAGGAGTGCGAGGCAGATTGCAATTGTGAGGATATCTACCGAGAGCAGCCATGCTTGGTTGATGATGATAAAGGTCAAATCAAGCGAGTAGTTATAAAGCGTTTTCCTGTCGATAAACCACGCCAGGCCCGTTCCCAAGTATGTCAACGCCATAATCGTTGTCAATACTTGTGCGACAGTGAGCGCCGTGATCGAGACCCAGCGCACTGGTTGTGGGAACGTTTTGGTGAGTTCAAGCTCAACAATCGTGAACATCTGGACAGTAACGGTGGTCGTTAAGAAGAAGATGATCTCAAGCCCACTTTGGGTGCCCAGGTTAGTCGTGGCGCTGATAATAGTGATCAACATGCTGAGCGTCACGAGAGCGAACAGCGCAAACCAGGCGGCGCTGATGCGAGACTTGTTTGCAGACTTTAACAACATGCCAGTGTGCACTGCTGTGGCAAGAGTTATCAGACTAGTCACGGCGATGATGGCATAGTCTACGGGTCCATTGGCTTCGCCGAACATTTGTCGTGGCTATCAGGCTGGCGTCGGTCTAGGTGGCGGAACGTTGGTGTATGTCTAGCTATATTCGGAGGCTCGTTGCGGCGGGTTTGAGGGTGAAAACCCCAGAAAATCCTCCTCTTTGCATCAACGAATCGCAATCTCACTTCATTTCAGTGCCTTTTCGTGCTTTGCAGCCATCTCAACAAGCACATCAAGCTCGCCAGTCTCCACACACATGGAGTAGAATATGCCGCCGTTTTGGATCAGCTCGCTTGGTGATCCAAACTCGGCAACGCGTCCCTTGTCAAGAACAAGAACCTTGTCATAGTCGATAATGGTGCGCAGGCGATGGGCAATGCAGAGCAGAGTCGCATCGCGGAATTCTTCGCGAATGGTCTTTTGGATTCGGACATCGGTGTCATGATCCACGCTCGCAGTGGCTTCGTCGAGAAGGATGACTCGAGAGCGGCGCAAGAGAGCGCGAGCGAGGCACAGCAGCTGGCGTTGGCCCTGCGAGAAATTGGTGCCGCCTTCGGCAACAGGTGCATCAATAGAAATGCCTCGGCTTGAGCCAGAGTTTGGAGCATGAGGACGGATTCGCAGTCGGCCAGCAGTTGCCGAGGAAGCAGCATGACTGGGCTGCGAAGTATGGTGTTCACGGCTAATAGGTGCAGGCGATGTACCAGCGGATGAATGATCCTGCTGTTTTAGACTCTCAAGGAAGTGAGCATGCTCCAGGCATGCCCAGATATCAGCATCAGAATGCTGCGAGAACGGATCCAAGTTGCTGCGCAAGGTGCCATTGAATAGCACAGGATCCTGCGGAATCACCGTCAGTCCTGATCTCAAATCATGCAGTCCGATTCGCGAAATATCGATGCCATCGATAAGAATACGGCCTGTTTCGTGCTCAAGGAACCGGAAAAATGCCAGCGAGAGTGTTGTTTTGCCTGCTCCTGTCCTTCCAACAATCGCAACTTTCTCGCCAACCTTGACTTTGAAAGACACATTGGAGAGCACAGGATCGGCGTCTGGTGAATATCGCAGCGTCAGATTCTCAACCGAGATATTGCCATGTGATGGCCACTGTCAGAGATAACAGCAGACTCGGTCAGTCAGACGGCGGACCAAAACCACCAATGACCCAGCAATCAACATACAACCAAACGCCAAAAACAGCTGGACTTACATTGGCTGGTGGACGAGCATTTGGAATCACGCTTGGTGCTTCTTCCTCGATCTGGAGATACTCGTCGATACGCTCGACAGCATTGATTTCCATCTCCATGAGGGCATGCATGCGAATGAGCCACTGTGTCGCAAGGATATCCAAGTCAAGGCCAACATTGATGTTAGTCAAATCAGAGCTTATTGAAAACACGATCTGGCTGGCAGCTAGCGACAGGCAGCAGACAACATACCAGTAGACAGTCGCTAAAGGCAAGAGCATAACTGATGCTCAGACCTGCCAGGCCCGCATTGATGCCACCTTCAAAAAGCACAGCCGAGACGATCGACAGTGCAGATGCAAGCGTCATCATTGCGCCAGTAAAGTCAATCCGAATGCCAAGCCAGCGATTCGCAACCCAGAGGTTGAAGAACGCAATGTGGTTCTTATCAACGCTACAATCACCAAGAAAGCCATAGGGTCAGTCAAGACGCATTCCGAGATCAAAATCACATTGGCTTGTTAAAGTGCAAATTACCGTGAATGAGCTTCTTTGATGAAACGCTCCTGTGCGGCATATGCACGAATCGTGGGTGCTCCGCTAAATAGGTTCCACACCAGACACAGCGCAGCAAGCAGGGTAAACATCAACACCAGAATGCTGTACTAAAGATACAAGTAATATCAAAGGATCAATGCTCTTACTTGAGTGTCTCGCCAAAATGCGAGAAGATGGGTGATCGCGAAGTCGAATCGAGCCGTTTGAGTTCTCTCGAGCTGCGAATATAGCGTAGTCCAACACCAAAGTATACCAATCCAACCGGCAACATGCCGATAATGGTCTTTGGTGTTACAAACAGAATCAGCCCCATGATGGAGAGGGTCGCGACAACGTTTCCAAGAAAGTCGCCGGTGAAGAAGGCAACTTCTTGGTCAATGTCTTTAAGGTCTTTTGAGAAGCGATTGAGGATGCGGCCGGTGGGTGTGCGCTCAAAGAACTGCACTGGAGCGCGGAGGATCTTTTGTACCAGGTTGTTGTGCAGATCGCGAGATGCATTGATTGAACCGGTTGAGATCACCCAGACACGGAACAGGAATGCGCAGATTGCGCCAAGGCTAAGAGCTGTGTAGACGCCAACATAAAACACGACATCGACATTGTGTGTGGCAGGATCGGCATCAGGCACAGTTGTATTGGTCATTGCAGCCACCAGTGGCGAAATGAATGCCATCTGACTTGTTTGAGTCGATAAAGAGGCGCCGATTCCAGCAATCTGTTGCTGGGGTGACGGCGTAAACGATATCGCTGAGCTCAACGAAAGTGGCGCTGGAGAAGCAAGCAAGAACTGGTACTGGCGATATGCATCAGCCCATGTTTTGAGCCACCAATCACAACTTACAGTCATGGTTTGGGACAAGACATATGCAGCAACAACGGCAACAAAGAAAATGACACCGCCTGCAGAGAGCGCGTAAACCCAGTAAATGCGGAGCGGCACTGATCCACGTGAGCGGGCTTCTTCGATTGTCAGGCGCTTGACTTGCGACTGCTGCAAGGGTTCAGAGCTGTTTGTGGTCACGATTGACGATGACGCATCCACAACAGACGGCAGATGGCGCGAGATGCGGCTGCCGACTGTTGACTGCGAGTCTGACAGAGACATTGCAACTCCAGATTGTGAAGCCTGAAGCAGCTGAGGGTCATAGTTTGATGAAAGCGTGGTAGATCGCACAGCTCCTTTGGACAGTCGCACAGTAAAATCAGCGCGAGGAATACACAGAGCCTCGGCATGTGTGACAAGAATGCGGGTACGGCCCTGCATCAGTGGACCACAAATACACTCTTCCAGCAGATGTTTGGCTGTTGGTGCATCAACAGCCGAGAGTGGATCGTCCATGATCACGATTGGCGACAAGGAATAGACAGCGCGAGCAAGCGAGATTCGCGCCTTTTGTCCGCCAGAGAGATTGACGCCCTTTTCGCCAACTTCTGTCATGTCGCCACCATCGAGATTGGCCAGGTCCTTGACAAGCGCACACATTGACAGAGTCATGTGATACCGATCAGCATCATACGGCGTACCAAAGCAGATGTTTTCGCGAATGGTGGCGTTTTGTAGCCAGACTTGCTGGGATGCATAGGCAACGGGACGGTGCTTTTCGCCTCGTAGTTGCTGTTCGCCAAGATGAGTTCCGCCAGTGCTTGAAGTTCGATGGAGTTCGCCAAGAAGTGCCATCAACAGACTGGACTTGCCGCCACCTGTGCTGCCGTAGATGACACTCAAACCACCAACAGGGAACTTGACATTGATATCCTTCAGGTGGATACGAGACTGGTGCGCAGCTGTCGGGTCGGGACGATACCAAGAGAAGGATGCATTGCCAGAGATCTGTACCTCCTGCTGTCCAGCCAGAGCGGCATCGGTAGTCGATGGGATTTCCTTCTCATTGAGATAGTCTTCAATTCGGCGGAAACTGACGAGTGCCTCTGCAACCTTGACAATTGTGTCTGGGAACATGGTCAGCGGCATCTTGAGCGCATTGAACAGCGCCAGTGCAGTGAAGGCTGTAGATGCATCAAGCGATTTTCCAGCAAGAAGAGTCATGGATGTAAAAGTTAAAAGCGACACAAGCACGGGAGTCATGCTCCAAATGACGCGAGATGCCGAGGCTGTTGTAATATACTGCCAGATAGCGCGCAGCTCATTTTCACGCAGTGACTTTATACGATCGCTGAAGCGAGGTTCCCAGGCAAAGAACTTGACAATGCGGATACCTTGAAGGAGCTATTGCCCAGGCACAGGCCAATCAACAGTGTCAGATTGCATAGAAAAGGCAAGCGGTTTGACACAAGGAGCACAAACCTCGTTGACAGCAGCAATACGGAGATCTGTTGCACCCATGAGTTTCTTTTGGAATCGCGCAATCAGGCGACTGACACGACCACCAACAGGCACAACAACCACCATAACAGCGACGCCAGCCAAGCCTGGAATGCCAGCAATGTAAACAAGGAAAGCAATGCAGACGATTGCCTGCAGAGGTGTTGACCACAGATACATGATATAGCAGCTGATTTCCATAATCTTTGCAGTATCAGATGCCATCAAGTTGACAATCTTTCCTGCAGAAGCATTGTCCTGGTTGGAAGTGTGTGACGAGGTTGATTCCAAGTTGCTGGCTGGTCGAAGTGCCTTTTTATAGATGAGCAGGATCAGAATGGCACGGATGCGGAGGCCGATTCGACGACCCAAAAAGTACATTTGGCCATCGGCAACGGAACGAAAGATGGAAAAGGCAAAGATCGCCAGTGCAAAGATGATGGCGACAGAGGGAGAAGTCTGCTTCGGGTTCTGCACAAACAGTAGGATTTGGCGCATGAAAAAGGGGCTGGCGAGCGAGGCAAGCGCAGATGCGATGGAGCAGACTGCCTGGATGGCCAGTTCTTTTCTATTGAACCAGATAAGATTGGGCACAAGCGTCCAACCAGAGATCTTTGACTGTTCGTATGCCGATGTAATGTTTTCCGAGTGATCTTCCTTGATCATGTGGTTAAGGTCTTCTGGATCAAGCGGTGCGTCATAGCCAGCAGCGACAGTATCGTCAAACCAGGAAAACGTGAGCTGGGACCATATTGATGCATGCGGTTCCTTTGGAGATTTATCCTGGAAAGCCACTGTGTAAGCATGTTGTTTCTTGAGGATCAAAAGGCAATCATCTCGCACACTTACGCCAGAAACAAGCCAGGCACGGAAGCGGTGCTCATTCAGAATGATCTTGAGCGAGGCAAAGATAACCAGTGTGGTGAGATGTCCAGCAAGCGTTGCAATAACAGCAGGAGACTCGCACGATCTATCCGGGATTGGATTGCTCATTGACATACTGGACGGCTCGCACTCGTTCCACAAGAGAGCAATCTTTGCAGGAACGAGTAGCAAGATCAGGAATGTAAGCCAGCACAGCATGCGGAATACGAATGCGCCACGCGAGATGCTTCCGGCGAACGGATCAGCATTGATATCAAGACCGACGCCGATGGAATACACAATCAGGACAATTGCCCATGCAACGAGAGCGAGCGTTTCGCCTGGATGTGCAAGAACATTGGCTTCGATGGGTGCCGCCATGTCTGATACCGCCAAGAGCATGAACGAGCCGATTGCCAGGCGTGCGAGGATCAGAGCAGTGACGATGAACTTGACGATTGCAGTACGCACAGTCGACTTGTTGATGCTCTTCTCGAACTTTGAGATTCGGGCCGAGACCGCGGCATCTTCCTCGCCTTGGTCGTCAACAAGGCTGCTGCCGCCAGAAGGATCGCTGTCGGGAATGGACTGGTAGGGGTTGCTTGCATGGCCAAACCGGCTGTGCGGAAGCAGACACAGACATAGCGCAACGAGGGCGAATCCGAACGGGAATAGACCGTCGAGCAGGCTGTTGAGAAGACGGGGTCTGTCAGCATGCGACTAATTGCGGTCTGGAACGTTCTTGCATGACGAGATTGGAAACCAACACTCACAGACGCCACAGACACAGATTGCCATCGAGCAGCAGGTCTGGCAGGGCAAGCGTCTGAGTAGAACACGATAGTTGGCAGCAGAGTCAGTGCCACGATCAGCAGTGGGGTCGAGATCGATGCTTCGTATGAGCAAGACATGAGCAGGATGCAGAGAGAGAGAGAGAGAGCAAGCGATCGGCCTGCGGAACATTAAAACACCGAGGCTGCATAGCACAGAACAGAAGTTGGGTATATCTGCCGACAGGGCTCGGAAAGAGAGCAGAAGAGAGAGCAGAAGATGGAAGATACAAGGAAAGGGAAGAGTGAGTGAGTGGGAGAGTGAGTTGGCACGCACCGCATTAGCCGACCAGTCGAGCAGACACAGCGACTGCGGCGACTGCGGCGACTGCGGCCATGTTTGTGGCGGGAGTCGCGACATTCGCTGCTGATTGGAGGAAACCTGTTTTCGTCGCTTCGCTTTGCATCGCATCGCATCGCATTGGATCAATCTATCAATCTATCAATCGATGGATACATGGATGGACACAGCGTTGCACCGCATGGCACTGCATGGCACTGCGTATATGGCGGATACCCAGCACATCAACACGATTGTCTGTCAATGACAATGACACACAGAGAGAGAGAGAGTCAGAGAGAGAGAGTGTGTGTGTGTGAATACGAGAGTGATTATCATGATTTCCCAAGCGATCAACGCAGCAACATTATCCATCAACATAGATCTATATATAGATCGCCATCAACATCTGCTTTCCCTGCCATACATCCATGCAGAGTGTGCGCCGCTCAACTTCATTTGCATCGCTCGAGGCCGAAGCAGGCGGACTTCCCCTGGAGCTCGCTGCTCATCCCGCACTGCATGCGCTGCAGGCTGCATATTCAAATGCACCCAAACATCCGCCGTTGGTTGCTGGCTTGGACCGTGCGAACATCAACATCAACAACAACAACAGCAACAACGACAGCAGCAACGACGACGATGACAATGACGACTTGACTCCAATAGCACGGCTGCTGGTCTCATCAAAGGCTCGTTTCACTCAGTTTCGACCTGTTCCATCATCAATACTGTTTGCTAGTACTGCAGCTCTAATTCTTTCCTGCAGGCGCTGCTAGTGCTTCCTGTGTCAAGCACCATTCCATCGTTGGCTGATATCTCATGGCGCTTCTATCGTCATCATGTCTTCCTGATCAGTAAGCCTGTCGCTTCCTTGTCTCTTCGTCGGCTCACTTCCAGCTTCGCTCACTCGTCCTGTCTTTTGAACAGACCCAGCAAATCCGCACCAACTGTTGTCCCTTGCCAAGATGCGTGCCATCATTGACGAGGATCATCGCCGCCTGATCCTTGTTGGCCCAACTCCACCAGAGCCTCAGCTAGTCAAGCATTGGGAGGATGCACCGGACTCATCGCGGCCGCATACGCTGTGGGAAACCTTTGATGGTGTTGGTAGCTCAACAGCACATTACCCATCGCTTGAGCTGTTCTCAGCAAGCATCATTTCACACAAGATCCACCTTCCTGGAATCAGTCAGCCAAACAGCCACACAGCTGGTAGCAATCATGACGATGATCCAATGGTCTTGAGCGATGACGAGAACCAAGACACGCTCCATGAGATTCGACTCGTGCTTGTGAATCGACCAATCATGGATGAAGACGTTGAGCATCTACGAATGATGACAGAACACGCCACAACTACAACTACAACTGCAGCTGCAGCTACAACTTCCGTTGAACCTTCTCCAACAGTCCTTTCACAACATTCAGCTGTGAAAGCAACGACCACCCAAGCGCCATCGTCGCTGACGCGTAATCCACAGCCAAGTACTTTGTTCACTCTGCCTGCGCAGATGCTAGATTCTATCAATCCTTTCAGCTCTATGCCGAGCCTGTTTAGCAAGCTCGATGCCAAACTCCCCGCACTCGACATCGCTTGTCTTGCCAGTGATCAAAATCTTGCATCACTCATGAGCTTGGTCAATGACGCTCGCGGATCGATCATATTGGCGCAAATCAATCGTTTCATCACTGAGTTTTCAACTTGGATAGCGACAGCAACTCACGTACCAACGAGTACAAAGCAGTCGTCCCAGGGATCCTCTGATAGATCTGATATGATTGCAAAGCGTATTACTGCCTTTCTTGATAGTATGCTGGCGCTTTTGCAATCAATTCGATTCGTTAGGAATCAGGGTGATGTTTACATCTGCGGCATCATGGATGGACTTGAAACCTATATCATGGGCAGATTCCACGAGAGGTATATTGCAAAATGAGCTCGATGCCGACTATCATACATCAGCATGACTGAATGGTTGCTTTGTGCATTTCTTAATCGACAATATACAGTATCGTTGGAGTGTTGATGATGGAAGAGCAATGCAATGACTACGTTCTAGCATCTCGACTTTCTGTTCTTGGAATATCTTCATTTGGACTGCGAGATCTCGGCCTAGAGTACTTTCAGCACCATCCAAGTTTGTGGAGAGCGGTTCGACTGAGCGGATTCGGTAAGACTGAGATAAAGCCTACTCTCATTTCTTAGTTGCTTGAGTGGGCTAATGCGAACATTTGTATCTTGCCGCAGAGTTGATCAGGTTTCAGCAAACCATGACGCCTAAACTCAAAGTTGAGGCGCTTTTACGACTACATGGTCATCTTGTTGGCAAGTGCCTGTGCCTGAATTGTTTTTGTGTGGAAATGACATTGATCATTGATTATATCTTGATGCAGATTTTGTCTCGTCAGTCGCAGCACAACGCCATCAGCAACATGATCAGCATGCGCATAGTGTCGCTAGCCAAGAACGAGCAGCAGAAGCACAAACATCAGCGGCAGATCAAGACTCAGGCATAACAGATGCCGACACTTTGCTTGGTCTTCTAATCTTCGTGATTGTCGAGTAAGCTGTCTTGCGTGCGAGCCGCCAACCAGACCCAATCCAATAGCTAATGAGAGCCATCTGTTTAATATCAGAACGCATCCAACACAGATCCTATCTAGTTTACGCTTGGTTCAGAAGTTTCGCAACCAGATGCATATAGATGGACATGCAGCATACACCATTGTCAACCTTGACGCAGCCCTCAGCTATCTAAAAACACTGGATCTCAGCATCATCGATGTTCCAAATGATATCATACAAGCCTGTGCACCACCTTCTGTTGGCACTAGCACTAGCACTAACACAGGCACCGGCACAGGCACTGCGACAGACAAACCGATTCAGCTTCCGATTGAGAAAACGAAGTCTATCGATCCATTAACATCTGAATCTCCATCACCCGTCGCTACTTCGGACCCATCTTTAACAGGCACGGCGATACTACCACAGTCAACACCACAAACCATACCAGCGGCATCAAAGGCAACAGCATCCACATCTACATCTTTTAGCTCAAAGCTTGACATTATCACTGGCATCACATCTGTGTCAGATGATATCCAAAAAGTCACAACCAGGATCTCGCAGTATTGGTTTAAGCGACCTTCAGTCAGCACAACATCTGCTTCTACTGCCACTGCCGATTCAAGCTTAGCACCAAGCAGCCCGTACGCTAGCGCCACATTCAAAACACCACCGCGCGTCGCCCATTCTCCAGCTCGATCGTCATTTCTAAATCGAACACCGAAGCTCAGAACAAGCAATCCCGCAACACCAAAGGGTCAACCAAGCACAGGCTCTGTTGTGCTGTTGCCATTCGGTGGCACCAGTGATCTCAGTCACGTAAATGGCAATGGAAACCAGTTGCCGCTTGCAGCATGGCCGTTTGCATCGCAGACATTTACTCCCAGAAGTCATGTTACTGTTTCCATTACACAGCCAGCTACCGACAATATATCCATAGACTCGATTCATGCACAACCTGCTCAAGCCGAAGCTGGTCAACAAGCCTCGGATCTAACTCTTGATGCATCTGCTTCTTTGGTCTCAACTTCTTCATCAGCACACCAGATGGCTACGGAATCAAGCTTTACTGAACGATTCCGGTCTACTCTCAAGGGTCGGACATCGCCGACACGACCTTCTTAAATTTCTTACTCTTACATTCAAGCACGCTTACGGCCACTGACAAGTCAATCAACCAGCAATGATCACCAGCACCACACAACTGAATCTATCAATCAATCAATTCATGTCTTTATCAATATCAAATGATGGGTTGGTTGCTCATGCTCAGACTCAGGCTCATGCTCAGACTCATGATCAGGCTCAGGCGCAGATGATTGGCTTCGCTGACTGGTTTCGTCGCGTTCGCACAGCCTCACCAAGCTGCTGCAGCACTTGCACGGTGTCTGTCCAGCCAATACAGGCGTCTGTGATCGATACACCAAACGCAAGATCTGCGGGACCTGTTGGCGGAACTTGTTGGTTTCCCTCATGGATGTTGGATTCGATCATGACTCCAAAGATGCTCTGGTTTCCATCTGCAATCTGGGCTGCCTGCACACACACACATATCGATTGCATCAGCACACAGCCACCGTGCATGCTCAAACCACGGCAAGCACAACCAAGATATGGAAGGAAAGAGAGAGATGAGAGATGAGAGCCAGACTCACGATGTTTGCAGCAACAGCAATCTGGTTGCGATGTTTCTTCTGCGAGTTGCCATGCGAGCAATCAATCATGATGCGCACAGGCAACGATGCTTGACCAAGTGCCGTCTGCACAAGTCTGACAGCATTGGCGTCATAGTTGGGGCCGGTCTTGCCGCCACGCAAGATGACATGGCACAGATCGTTTCCCTTTGTCTTTGTGATTGCAGCAAGACCTT